>CAUHTR010008040.1:100313-258350 GCA_959609185.1 Schmidtea polychroa
ACTGTCAAAAGGTACCCTATTACTTATATGAAAACTTTAATTATAATACTCTTTATAAATTGAGATGTTATCCCCTTCAAATTAATCCTTGTCCTGCAATGTAATTGTGATAAAGTTTAACCCAGTCTTCAAGTGCCTTTTAATACTTAATCTTCGGTATAACGACGACAGTCTCCTTAAAATTTTTTTACTGCCTCAGTGCTATAGAAATATAATGTTTTGAGTCTGCTGGACAAGAAAAGGTCACACGGAGCCATATCAAGTGAATTCGGTGAATGTCCAATTTTATTGGTATGTTTTTATCCCATATAGTTATGGTGCGTTATCATAATGCAAAATCCACGAATTATTTCTCCACAAGTTCGATCTTTTCAAACGTATAGCTTCAATCAAAAAAAAAATTTTCATTATAAAAAATTCATTAAAAATTTAACAAAAATCCTATTAATTTAAAAATATGAAAATTAATCATTTAATTATTCAAAAATTACTATTAAAAATGATAATTAAAATAAAATTAATTTAAATAAACTTAATTCCCTGAGCTGCATGGCTCTTAATCAATACTATAAAGACTCCTTTCAAATCCACATTGGTGTAAAATAATTAGTTAATTATAAAATGCATTAACTTTAAAAATAAAATATTAATTTTAAAATTTTTCACAAAATTAATTAATTGAATTTTTTTATTTGGAATTTTCTCTAAAAAATAGAAAACTTTTGTCTTTTGATTTATTTCTCCGTTTTCAATCTTTGCACTAGCATTTTGTCAATTTATTCAACAATATGGTCAGCTATTTCAGTCAAATAATTTAACTGATTGAATAATTAATTTTAGAAATATATTTATGCCAACAACAGTAAAAGAAAGTTGAATAAAATTATGCCAAATATTTGATTTTTATTTCTAGCTCATTTTGTATTTATTAACATTTTTTCAATAATTCTTAGTTTTTCAATGATGTAATTGGAATAAAATTAATTTCTTGACTTTTATGTTTCAAAATCTTTGTTTATTGCACATATAAAATGATAAGAGTATTTTCATTATTATACTTAAACATTTTCGAAAATGCTTTTGTTTAAATATTACATTTCTTATTCTTTTAAATTTATAAATTAGGCAAAATTATAAAAATTATTATACAAAAATGCATGAAATAAGAGGAAAGTAGAAATTCTTGTAAAATATTTAAAAGCTAATTAAAAATTCAAAAAATTAAAAACTAATATTTTTTCTGGTGGAAAAGTAACCAGTGGTAAATTAAAGCTTGAAGACGAGTAAAATAATTTTAAAATAATGGTAAGCCCATAACAAGGAGTGAAACTTAAAAACAAATTAATTAATATATATTATAAGAACTTTTTTTTCTAATCGCACCACTGATTTCTTTTCCATTGTATTTATTAAAAATCCTGAAGACTAGGAATAAGTAAATATATCAAAATCATCTTTTGCTAATACGCGATCTCGTTTTACTGACTAAAACTGGCCATATATATAGTTTAAGTCGGTGATGAAATACTTAAAAAATATATACACCAACAAAAGAAATAAGAAAAACTTATAGAATAACTATAGAAAATATAGATTTTATAGTTATTCTATTCTACCTGGCGATGGCAGGATAATTGTTGAAATAATAGCGTAAAACGAATATTCGAGTGGTGTTTTCTTATAATTTAGGAGATTTTATGAAAAAATATAAACCAATCTTTTAAACCCTAAATGACCATAAATTGGCCTTTTTAATTCAATGTTGACATTATTTGTGAATTTCTCTTTCAATTAATTTTTTTAAGATTTACCACTATTTGTTTGTTATTTTTATTGTTAATTTTCATGCATAAAATGGTTAATTGGTGATAGAATAATTCTGCAATATCTTTCAAGCGAAATTCGTTTTTTATTGTGTTTATTTTTATGAAGTCATTATTATTATTATTATTATTATTATTATTATTATTATTATTATTATTATTATTATTATTATTATTATTATTATTATTATTATTATTATTATTATTATTATTATTATTATTATTGTATTATTATAAGAACTTTTATTTCTTCCAATTTCACCACTGATTATTTTATCCATTGAATTAAAAAGAGAGTTTGAAGACTATAAATCAGTAATATATCGATGTTTGTTGATACTCACGAATTTTTGGCACTGCCTTTTTCAAGTGAATTTAAAAATTTCAAGTTATTTAGAAATTCACTTGAAAAGGCAGTGCCGAAAATTTGTGAGTATCAATAAACATCGATATATTACTGATTTATAGTCTTCAAACTCTCTTTTTAATTATTATTATTATTATTATTATTATTATTATTATAAAATGATGATTTATTATTATTATTAATAATGAATATTAAGGATGAATATTATTATTATTATTATTATTATTATTATTATTATTATTATTATTATGATTGAATAAATAGTTAAACATACATGGCAATGATTTAATTATAAGATAACGCCAATCAAACGTTCTTTTCTCGATATATTTCGACAGTTTTCCTGACATCATCAGGTGTGACATAATAACTATACAAATTAAGGATTTTAAACAAATTTATTAATTATATATAAAAAAATCTTTTATTTAATAAAAACATTAATTATTTTTAAAAGATTATAACTAAATCAATATATTAATTTTTTTAAATTTTAGCATTCAAAATTTAATTTAATAATTTAAAAATTTAATTAATTATTTAATTTGATACAACAATCAATACATACAATATATAAAAAAATTATTTAGAAGCACTCAAAACACAAGTATTTACTGCATTCTGCACATTAATTTTCGGATTCAATGACTTTATCAACAACGCCTCACAAGTCACACGTTCCCAATAATTATTGAAATTTTTTAATAAAATTTTAAAATCAGACATACCTATTTTAATCTTACAGCCCTTATTGTGCTCACTAATATGGGTCAAAGCCATCGGTCTACAATGTTCTCGAGCTCGAATACAGAGATGACGGGAAGTCTCTCCAATGTATGTGGCATTACACCCATTACATGTAAACTGATAAACGAGATCCGAATACAATTTTTTTTAATAATATTACATGATATTTCTGAAAACGTAAACCATTTTGGAAATTCATTAAAGATAAATGTAAAATGCAAATGATTGACAGAAATTTTCTGTAGAGTAATGAAATAAAATTTTCTGTAAATCATATAATAAAATGGACAGACAATGAAAAGTTGATTTGGCAGATGAAATATTATCACGCAAATTATTTGTTTACTCAGTTTCCAATTTTTAAATAAACTCAGTTTGGAGATTTTTCTTTAAATTTTTACTTTGATTTTTTTAAAACTGTTTGCTTTATATTTATAACATATTTTAGATCTTGAACTTAATTATAATTCTTTAAAAGATTTTATTTTGAGTAAATTTTTTGCTTTCATCTTTTCATCGCTGATCAAAAACAAAAGCATTTCGGAATTAGATAATAAAAGATCAAAGGCTTTGACACATCTTTTATCAAGATTCAGTCAATTGTAAAAAAATGCAGAAAATTTGAAGATATTTTCAACAATTTTACGGATTATTAAAAGAAATACCAATTAAATGATAAGTTAAACCTTTTGCTGCGAATAATACATTTAATACAAATGAAAACATTTTCGACTATAAGATTTTCAATATCATCTTATAGTTGAAAATGTTTTCATTTGTATTAAATTTATTATTCGCCGTAAAAGGCTTAAATTATCATTTAATTGTTTAAAAATTTAATTAATGCTGCTACCAAGTAATCATTTTTTTTACTTTTAAAAGAAATACTATTTTATTTATCAATTAATATCCGTTAAAATATTGAAATAAATGAGGGGGTTACAATAATATTAATATGGCACGGAAATAATACTTTTTAATAATTATTTTACAGTTTATTCTTAATCAATTTGCGAAAGAATATTTGAAATAAACTTATTTTTGAGTAAAGCTGTTATTGTTTCGTAATAACAATTATAGGACCTGAATATTGTAATTTTAAAAATATTTATAATTTAATAATAATAATAATAATAATAATAATAATAATAATAATAATAATAATAATAATAATAATAATAATAATAATAATAATAATAATAATAATAATCATAATAATAATAATAATAATAATAATAATAATAATAATAATAATAATAATAATAATAATAATAATAATAATAATAATATAATAATAATAATAATAATAATAATAATAATAATAATAATAATAATAATAATAATGATAATAATAATAATAAATCACGTAAAAAATCTTTACTGGAAGTTGTATATTATGAATTTGATTAAAATAATATAAAATTTTAAATAAATAATTTAAAATTCAAAGTTTGCAAAATTTTGTATGTCTATTTTAAACTTCACGAATTTTTGATTTTTGATTTTTCAATTTTTTAAATTTTTTAAAGATTTTTTTACAAATTTCAAAATTACATGACATGAAAATTATTTATAAAATTGTAAGGATATATAATTATTTTTGATAGGATTTGTATTTATAGTGACTTCGCACGTACCTAAGATAAAAAATAACTCAGAACCCAACAAATAACAATGCTTATTTCAAATTAGAAAATTACATAATTAACTGAGATATACTGGCTAAATTTGACTAAGTTTTTCAAGTATAAAATTGTACACGTTTGATACCTTGAGAAGAAACAACTCATTTTTTCAAATACAATATTTATAATTGTTTTCAACAACTCATTTTTAATCGTTACATAATTTCTAATCTTTGCATTTCTGTTTTTCTACTGTTTCTGGTTTCTTCAAAATTTCTGGTTGAAGTCTCATTTTTGCCTCTACTTTTATACCTATGGTATAGGAATCAATTATTGGCTAATTTTCAAACATTAACATAATTTGTTCAAAGAAACAAATTCATTAACGTCGTTAATTATCTATCCAATTTATCCGATAATCTTCAAAACAGTGGTTCCCAAAAACCGTAATTATTGATCTAACAACGAAAGTAGTTGCTGAGCTCTAAGGAGCTTCTAATGATGATTAGAACAAAATTTGATGAAATATATTGATGAAATATATACAATGTGTCCTAGGTGTCCTGGCAAAAAACGCAAGACAATAAGCCGCCAATGCTACGCGGAATTTAACTAAAAATTAAATAAAAAGGAAAAAACTAGAGGACTGTTTTAGGTGTTTTCCATTTTCTGGACTGCTCATAAAAATATAGAAATCAATTTAGATATAAATATTTAAGACTATATATCAAATTAATTAATTATTATAAAAATAGCCATTCGTACATCTTTTTTACAATATATTTCGATTGCCTCACTATCATCATCAGGTTACCTACATTCATGACGGATGAATAACTATACTATATTGATAATATATAAACAAATAATAAAATCTATAAATTTTAAATTATAAATACAGATTTTAAACAATTATTTTTAAAAATAATTTTCAATAATCAATTATAGTTAAACTTTTAAAATTATTTAAAAATATTATTTTACTTATTTTTTTTAATTATTTAACATAACTATTATTGTTTCGTGTTTAGTCTCAACCGGATTGGGACCAAATTCTTTTAATAAATTTTGATTATGTATTCCACTCTTTAAAACCGATAGTAACGGGCCTTCTATGTGGAATCCTAGATTCTGCGAATTCTCACCTGGTATTTTATAGGTATTCGACAATATTTCATGATAAACTTCATTTTTTGACACAACAAGTGTTGGACAGAAATCTGTCATGCCAAATTTACCGAGGTTCTTACTAACTACTTTGAAACTAGTTGAAACAAGATAAAGTTGCATTCTGACAATCTCTAATTACATCAAGAGCATATTTGTCGACATAAAACAACTGTTCTGAATCTTGAATAACGCCATCTTTGATCCATAAATCATCCACAATAATTTTGGAGTTCAAAGAGAGAAAGCAATTAGTAAATTTAATAAATTGATTTGAAAGAGAAAATTGATGGAAATCTTCAATTCTGTTAACTATCATTACCATAGTTATTCAGAGTAGGAAAATATTTTCAAGTAAATTATTTACACAAATGTATAGTAAAATACACTCAGTTCCACAAGCAAATTCAAAAACAATTAATATCTTAACTAAATTCTATAATTATTAATATACATCAACATACAAAGCTTAATAAAAACATTCAACACACACGTATTCACTGCATTCTGCACATTGATTTTAGGATTAAAAGTTGTTATCAATAATGCTTCACATAACACACGCTCAAAACAATTATCAAAGTTTTTTGATAAGATTTTTAAAATACAGACATTCCTAATTATTATGATCCTTAATATTGGACACTCCCTTCGGTTGACAGTGTTCTTGAACTCGAGTACAGAGATGACGGGAAGTCTCTCCAATGTATGTGGCATTACACCCATTACATGTGAATTGATAAACGAGATCCGAACACAATCCAACCGGCGTTTGAGATTTCCTAACAAACATACTACGTACTTTGCACGATTTTGAAACTATTCTATAATTCAATGTACCCAGCTATTTACCAATCTTTCTTTTGAAATCTTTATATCCTTCAGAATACGGCAATACCATCGTATATTTTGGTTCATCTTGTTTGTTAGTATCAATACTCATATTCACTACATCATTCGACATATCAGTCAATTTACGTGCATTCATACTACGATCCTTAGCATTATTCATACATTTATCAACAGTCTCTTTCAACGTTAACAATAAAAACCGTTTTGAGTAGCCATTCTTCACCAGTAATTCAACTAATTTATCTACACTTTTTACTGAATTTTTAAAAGTGGAAGATAAGTACCATGATCGATAAACCAATCCTTTCACCATGTTTTTTTATATTTAAATTCACAAAAATTCTCTGGGGTAGTATAGAGGCCGGTATCTGTTGGTTTTCTGTAAATTTCTGTCTCATATTGTTCATCTTTACGTTTAATTAACAAGTCAAGAAATGCTATGGACGAATCCTTCTCAGTTTCACATGTAAATTTAATGTTCTTATGCAATCCATTCATGTAATGCAAAAAAGGTTTCATATGTTCCTTATATGTTCCCGTCATCTCTGTACTCGAGTTCAAGAACACTGTCGACCGAAGGGAGTGTCCAATATTAAGGATCATAATAAAAAGGATCTGTATGAGAGAATTAGTAATGTCTGTATTTTAAAAATCTTATCAAAAAATTTGATAATTGTTTTGAGCGTGTGATATGTGAAGCATTATTGATAAGAACTTTTAATCCTAAAATCAATGTGTAGAATGCAGTGAATACGTTTTTAATTAAGTTTTTGTATGTTGATGTTTATTAATAATAGTTATGTTAAATAATTAAAAAAATAATTAAAATAATATTTTTAAATAATTTTAAAAGTTTAAATATAATTGATTATTGAAAATTATTTTTAAAAAATAATTGTTTAAAATTTGTATTTATAATTTAAAATTAAAAGATTTTATAATTTGTTTATATATCATAGTATAGTTATTCATCCGTCGTGAATGTAGGTAACCTGATGATGATAGTGATGCTATCGAAATATATAGTGAAAAGATGTATGAATGGCGATTTTTATTAATAAAATCTTTACCGTGTTTATTTATGTAATTATTATAAATATTTTTAATAGTTATTTATTGGAAAATTTTTGTTTTTTTTATTGTAGTCATGGGACGGGTTGAATCATAGATGCACAGGAATCATATTTTAGATCAGTGTTTCTCAAACTTTTTACGTAAAGTACCCTTTCGTAATTTATTAAATTTTGAAGTACCCTAGTAAAATTTTGCAAATATAACTAAAACAACAATTTTTACAACTAACAATAACTTTTTATTAGTTTTTTTATATATAAAAAATAAAAAAGTTAATGGCTACAATGAGCCTGTTTCGCTGCAACTAGAAGCTCAATCCTTGGTTTAATGGTGCTGCAAGCTAAAATTAAATCATTTTCAGGACATAACCTATTTCGAATTTTATTTTTTAATTCCGTTAAAACGGAAAAATTAGACCTCACCGAAATACGTTGTTGGAAATGGTAAAAGTTCTATGAGAGCTGCATTTCTCAATTAGATGTATTCATTTTTAATTTTTTGCCAAAAAGTTGACACATTTTCTTCCATTTTCATTGTGGAATCCACAGAAAGCGCCATTAGTTTTTCTTTCATGACAATTGAAATTCCGGCTTGTTCAATAAATTTATCATTGAAGGGATTTATAACCCAAAGCTTTTTATTATATTCCTCTTCATCTAAACTAGGAATATATTGTTCGAAACTTAATTCTAAATTTTCTAAATGTGTGATTATTGTCGTTTTAAAATTTTCACTTAAAACAATTTCATTTTCTTCTACAAAGTTTATTAGCTGTGGAAATGATGTAAAATTTCCATTTTTCCCACATTTGTCTTCCACAACAATATTTTTTTCTTGAATGCATTTACTTTATCACGTGTTTTAAATATATTTGAATTAACTCCCTGTAATTGAAAATTTAGGTCGTTATGTTTATCGAAAACATCACAGAGATATGCCAATTTACAAAGCCATATTTTGTTTTCGAAATATTGTGCATAATCGGAATTTATTTCTCTTAGGAAAATGGCAATCTCTGCTCTTAGCGTTAAAACTCGATTCAATGCTTTTCCACGTGACAGCCAGCGAATCTCTGTGTGAAGTAATAATGTAGTGAAAATAGATCCCATATCAAGGCATAGCACTTTAAAAAGGCGCGAATTCAGCGATCTTGATTTTATTAAGTTTACTACTTTAACACTTATTTTTAAGACAGAATTTAAATCTTCATTTAATTGCTTCGCAGCTAATACTTCTCGATGTATAATACAATGAATCCACTTTATTGAAGGATTCACACGTTGTATTCGAGCTTTAAGTCCACTTTTGTGACCTAACATAGATGCTGCTCCATCTGTGCAGACTGACACACACCATTTCCATGATAAACCATTTTTTTCAATTTGTTCATTCAATAAATTGAAGATAGCTTCAGCTGTATTTCTCATATTTAGTTCTTTACAACAGTATATATGTTCTTACTTTTATTTATTTCATAAAATATTGCTAATTCTATAATTAAATTCACTGTAAAATTTTACATTTACTTCAATATTGAAATTTAATATGTCTATGATTTATTGGTTTTATTCAATTTCGATTATCGAATTTAAGATTAAAGTTTATAAATTTTGTTATTAAATGCTTCACATCCTTGAAATTTCCAAATTTTTCATGATGGAAATTTTACTGAAGGGTATGCGTACCACACTTTGAGAAACACTGTTTTAGATGAAAGACAGAGTTTTGGCTTATGAAAGAACGCAATGGAGATATCAAAAAATTGTTCTGGGAAAGTGAAGGTAACTCAAGATGGAATTATTATTGCTATCACAGAAGATAATCATGAGCATAATGAAATGAAATGTAATGAATGCAGAACGCCAATTGCTTTAGTTCAATACAAAAAACAATCGATAAATTTTCTTGGCGATGTTGTAGCGTTCGTTGTTCAAGATACAAATTATACACTTCAATAAGAAAGCAATCCTTTTTTTAAAGATTTTAACATTTCATTAATTGTTATCAAATATTCTGTCAGGCAGCCACATCATTGTATGTGTTTCATGATTCTATCAGGCTGTCATGGATTTGATTAAAATAAATTGATGGATTTTAAGTTTTATATTTTTAATATTATTTTTAGAATTATGTGTTTAAATTTTTTATATAATAACAACCATCAAGTTTTCCCCTGGGCGGAAGCTTGATGGATGATCCGTTATTTTCTGATTATTTAATTAATTCTGATATTGGACTAGTCAGTAATTATATGAAATTTGAATTTAAATTTAAATTGCATTGCATTTAGGCGCGTAATTTGATTGGTTACCTTGTTTGTTGTATATTGTCTTATAATGGCAACTTCCTCTCCAAACAACTGTAAAAATGAGAGAATAAACCAAACATTGATCTATAGTCAAAACGAAATGAAGATTTTTGCGGTTGTTTAAATTCCATTAAAAAACTGACGACTGGTCATAATGATTGTGTGACAATGGTAAATTTAATAAAATCAAGATTAAAATATTCACATTCCTATGTAAAAAAAGCGCAAAGTTACATACAGAAATCTGGTGACTCTTTCGCAAAATATGTTTACAAGAATTTAAAATTTTGAAAATATAAACTAAAAATGCACCTGGATTGTCCTACATATGCAATTTTATGTATTGGATTCAAGAAGTGTCAAATCCTACAAATTTTATTTTGAACTTCAATGAACTTAATATTTTCAATGTACAAATTAAAATTTATGCTTTCAACTTTAGAAAAACAAAGGATTTGGTATAACACAAATTTTCTGCCCTTTTTATCAAGTGCTATAGCAAGTGAAATAAAATTACCCAAAAATAAAATTAAAAATTAAAACAAAACGATTATGTTTACATTTATAATTAAATTGCAGTTAAAAATGAAGTTATTGAAGCCGTTTGCATTAACGAAAAAACCGCAATGACTCTGGTCAACCAAATACCTAGGATATTAAAAATATTTATATTGTATTGAATAAATTATATTTGAGTGGCGTTTTTAATATTTATATTACGTTGATATTTTATTATTTTCTTTTGAATAGTGTCAATTTAAACAAAAAAGGATTCACCATTTCTTTGGAATTGGAACATTTAAACATTCTATAATATTCCTTAAGCAAACATGATTAGTATAGGTGAGTAGATGCAAATTTTCTATTTCTCCCCCCTTCTTTTACTTAAATAAATATTTTATATCTTGTAACATTTCTCAATATAATAAAACTGTTAAATAATGTTAAATTTCCTTTATTTAAAATGAGTATTTGACTTTCGAAGCAATTAAAGATTTTCCAAGAAAATTTTACTCTGCGTTATATACGTGCAGATTACTTTTTCTCGTCTATCGGTAAAAAAAGATGCATTACTGTAAAATGTTATTAACTATCTTCAGTATCCATTATTATTAAGTTTATAATAAAATTTTTAATTAATTCAAAATATAATAATAATAATATTTATAATAAGGATTTTACAATTTAATTTAACAACAGTTTATTTTTAAAATAAATTTTAAAATTTATTTAATTTTATTTTCATTTTTAAATAGTTTATGTAAAATTAATAATTAGTTTTAAATTTAATTCACTTTATAAATATAAAAATATATTATAAAATTATTTATTTTTAAAAATAAATTATTTCAATTTTGATTGGTTAATAATATTTAAACTATGGACAATTGAAAAATACTCATCTATTACTGAACTCCAGGCATGTTGGTCTTAAAATAGAACGTAGACTAATCATGGTCACCACCAGAATTTTGTGTAAAGACAATTATTTGAAAAAATTTAACAGCCGGATCGCAAGTTCATAAAATAATTAACAACCGACACGCATGAGCCGCCGTCAGCCCACCACTGGTCCAGATACTCAGAACCTTTTTAAAATCGTCTCTGAGTATCATTCAATTTGTAATTACATTAAATTCAGTTTTATGGCAATTTATATAAAAACTTGAGTTAAGAAACTTGGACCTTTTATTGTATATCTAGTATATTTCACAAAATAAAAATAATATTCTTTTAACCTTTTTGCGACGTGCTATTTTCCTATTAAATATGCATATAAGACGGACAGTTTTCTATAAACTTCGATAGTTATTAAGTATGCAAACGTTCGTGTGGACACTATGAAATAAAAACTACTATTGCAAGATTCAAACATTACAAATAAAATAACAGACAAGTTTAAACTTGTCTATAAGCACAAATAAACATATCAAACACATAAAACGGAAGCGTCCGGCATTCAACGCTTAAATATAATGAAATCGGATAAATCGACTATTTGTCACAATTTTTTTTCACGGAATATACGGTAAAATATAGAAGTATAAAGTTGCAAAGATGTCTACAGTTAATAGGGTAAGGTAAGTAAATGAACATTTCATTTTAAACACTATTAAGTTACAAAATTTAGCAGCGATTTCCATTTAGATAAGTGAATGATAATGAAGAAAATCATCTTACACTTATATATTCTGTTTATCTTCTTTAATATTATTGATACCCTTATCGCGTTCCAGTGACTTAGATAATGGTATATATTTAACGAAGGATATTAATGACGAAATGCAATATAAACATTTGAAAACTTCGAGAATTTCCAGCGTATAATAATAATTTTGAAAAGGCAAATGATTTTTAATGATTTTAAAAGCAAAGCAATCATTTTGTCAGGTATCTTAATGTAATATCCATATTTAGCGTACTTTATTGCCGAAGAAGGACCGTTTAAATTGACAGAAACCCACGCAATCACTCAGAGGTATGAAATTGTTGACAAAGTATAAAATTTGTTTAATAATTTAGGATTTTTAAGAAACATTTCTCATGGAAAACTTTATTGCTGAAGTTATAACATATTATGAAACTTGGACTAAAAACTTCAAAAACATCTAAAATTGAATGCAATAATTTTTTGAAAACGTTAAAGGTTTTCAAATACTAACAGTGGAACGCTTATTTAACACATTGAAAAGAGTGAAAACTTAATCACTTAATCTCGAACTCATTTACAGAGATGTCCGACAGTCTCTTCAATATATGTGACACTGCACTCATTACTAGTAAAACGATGTAAAAAATAGTAATTATAACTCAAAAAGGGAAAAATTATTTTATTAATTACCTAAACGAAAATAGGCTTTATAAAATAAATCTAAAATATAAATCTGACCTCAATTTTAAAATAATTTTATAACTAATTTCATGTTATATAATATAATATATATATATAATATATAATATATATATAAATATAATATATAATATATAATGGAAAATACTTTTTTAGATTATTAATCAATATTTTGGAATTATGTTTTCTAAAAATTCGTGCCGAAAATTCATGTAAAATATAAAACAATATATTGATCGGTAGTATAAAAAAAGAAGAAATATAAATAAAGGATTTTGATATTCTTTAATTCGTATGATATTACTTGATATTTTATATATTTTATTATTATAAAAACTTTTTCAACTTTTCAATTGACATTGTATTTATTAAAAAGCTTGACTATGAATGAGTAAATATATCGATGTTTTCTTTGAAAAAAAAGTGAGAGATTTAAAAATCACGTGAAAAAGGCAGTGCCGAAAATTCGTAAATATAAAAAAAAGCATCGATATATTTATTCATAGTCAAGCTTTTTAATAAATATATATTTTATTATATTTTTACACTACAAGGATAATTAAAATTGAAATATTTTCAAACGCACAATTTAGGAATTTTTATTTTTAATAACAACTTAAAATAAGCGGAACTCAAAAAAATTATAATTATAATTTTCTATTAATTCAAAATTAATGAAATATGTCAACATTATTAAACTAAATAATCCATTATCATAAAATTGAAATTTTAACACATTTATTCAAAAAGAAATTCGGCAAATGACTAAAATGACTAATTAAGAAAAATTATTTTAAAAAAAAACAAATAAATCTCACTAACCGAACTGACTATTTCTCAATTTCGCAATTTTCTATTCATCCACTGAGATTATTTTTTCTTAAAATTAAAAATCCCGATTTATATTTTTATAATTTATTTTTATTGTGGAAAAGACATCATCAAAAATACAATGATTAAAAATTGTTAGTAAAAAAAATTAGAAATCAGATTTTTTTCCCAGTAAACAAAAAAAATACGGCAGAATAATTTATTATTCCATCAATGAGAGTAACAACAATAACAAAAATAAGAAGAGAAACAAACACTACTCTGAAACAACAGAAGCAATAGGAGCAGCGGTAGTCAACTATGATTACGCCTCCTCCTATTTTTTTCTAAGAACGATTCCTATTGGCCGGTAGACATTGAATGGGAAAATTGTCTTCTTATCAGTAACTATAGCAATTACGTATTAGCAAGACCATGATGTATGATGAGGCATTAAGTCTAATACTCAAACATCTAGTATAATTTGAAGAAATTTGTTGTTGGTGGATCAGAAGGGAAGTATTGCACATTCATGTTGTCACCCAATCAGTGACGCTCTGTAACAATTGAATACAAACCGTGCATATTTTTTCATTTTTTTCAAGAAACAACTTTCTTACCAAATCTCAATGAGATTTGAATTTCAGAAATTACTTTCATCAAATCATTCATTTTCTCCGATGGCATTTAGTGGAGACCAGTACAGAATTTATTGACAAATTGCAAGAATAAAACATTTTAATTATTAATTAATGACAAAGTTAATCAAATAAAATTTACAAACACAGGAAGACTTTGATCATTTAAAATTGAAAAAAAAAATAAAAAATAACTAATAAATTTTAAAATGTTTAAAAAAATTAAAAAATATATTAAGTCATATTTAATAAGAAATTATTATAACGAAAGAATCTTAAAATCTCTTTTATTAGATTAAAACAATTAATTAACTTTTAGGAGTAACCACGGATGTTTCTGTACAGCTTTTATCATGTGTTAATCAACCAGTTGTTATTGGACTGTATAAATGTAATTTTTAATTAAATCAAAATCTAAAAAAACAAATTTAAAAATAAACACAAGTACCTTTTTGAAAAAATATTGTTTTCAAAATTTCAAAATGGACCTTGAAAAATGAGAACCATTAATTGCATAAGGGGAAATTTTGTGATATCTTGATTAATTTTAAACGAAAATTTATCCACTATTAAGATTATTTAAATTTTTATTTTTATTCACAATATTAACTAATTAATTCGGCTTTACTCGGGAGATTGAAAAACTTATGTAATAGAAATTCAAAATATTTAGATTTACCTTTTTTACTGAAACCTGTCATTTTGACCGAGTTATGAAAATTACGTTTTCTGTAATGAAACTAGTTAATTTTATATTAAAACAATGTATTTTTATTAAGAGATTTATTTCTTACATTTCTTACATATAACATTAATTTTGAGTGTACGTTTTCCACACACATACTTATTACATTTATCACAAATATTATTATTCGCCATGTTTCACAAGTTTTCAAAAAAATTTCAGAAGCAAACAATATTGATCACAAATTAAAATTGATTATCATGAATTGACCTATTAGAAACCTTAATAATGGATTTTCTTTGAAAAGCTAATTAATATAAAATGCAACCGAATCAATCTCAAGACTATAACAGAAGGCTACATTATGACATACTCACATTTATATTTGAAATTCTATTTTTTTTTCAATCTATTCTATGACATAATTTTATCACTGAATTTTAACTTCAATTTGAAGCACCCACAAAAACCAATATTATCGACAATCAATCCAGTATTTATTGCCTATTGAAGGCTATCCAGATCGATCGCTCGACTATCACAAACGATTATTGCATTTGATGTTTGAACATGTATAAAAGAACTGATTTTGCCTTCATCCAAGATCAAAGATATTTGGTGATAATTTTGGAATTGTAAGTAATTAATATGATAGTTTTGAAGATTTGAATGGCTATCATTGGAATCTGAATCTTCGTGTCGTACATGTTCCATCTTAATTACATGAGATTGGCATAAGCAAACAAGCGACCATAACTAAATGTAAAAATGATGCATATGGAAGATTTGCACAAATTAAGCTTGATATTGGTCCAAAACAATGGTTTGGTATTTCTGTTTCAAACTTGAAATGCGAACTGATATTTGCATTAATTGAACTTTGAACGCTGATGACACAAAAATATATGAAGGACAAAGAGATTGACGTTGACGCAATTATACAAAAATATATGAATAGTGAATATATGCTGTAGTGAAACATATGTTGTAGTGAAGGTGTACGATGTTGCAATTCCAAATTTTTGAATACACTTTCATTTTATTTTGATCAGTTGAAAAAAACGGTAGCGAGAAATTTTGAATAATTAAACAACGCAATTTTTGTTTATCACAATAATACATTTGTAATTTTAATTTAAATAATTAAAAAACTTGATAAAATCAAATGCGCACGTTTCAGGCACTACAAAATGAATATTAATAAATATTTGATTAAGTTTGTATGCTTTAAAAATTCAAAGTTTTCGATTTTTCAAATTGTTTTTTTCACAACATTATACAAAAATTATCCTTTAAAAATGATGAATATAATCGACATACAGTTAGCATGTTAATCACTGAATTACAAAAAAATTATTAATTTTTTAAAAGTAATTTTTTATTATTAATAAATCATAAATAGTGAAACTAATTGTTTTCAGAAAAGATTTATTGACAACTATAATATTGGTTTGCATATTTAGTAATGTTTTATTAGGATGCTTTCTCTTTTGATTTTCAGGGATATATTAGGAATCGTTGCCACAAATGAGGGCTATAGCTGTTCTACATGAATCCGTGATTAAAAAGAATATTTTTTAGAGACGTGATACAAATACATTTACTTGTCAAACTATAGTAATATACCAAATAGAAAATGATTTCATACTTGTAGACAATGTTCCCTACAAGCTGAAACTCATCCACGCACTAGCTACAAGCCTCCACGAAGTTTCCACAGTCCGCAGTCCAGCTAAGTATGCTATAGAAATTGACATGAGCTTTGGTTGAGCAACTTTCTCCGAGGCTCGTAGTTTGGTCGGGGAATCACGCAAAGGTATAAGTCACAGCCGGCGTGATTCACAGACTAACCACTTTCAACCGCTGTTGGAAGTACTATTTGGAGGCTGTGGACCCTATGTGGCCAAGTCAAGGCTCTAAAGTGTCATAGGGTAGTGGCCGAGTGATTTAAAATACAAATAAACGTTCATTGATTTATTATATCGATTTTTTAAGAAGTTTTAATTTATTTTTAAGTTAACATTCACATTATCCGTGCCATAATGTCAAAAAGAAAAGCAGGAGGAAGTGAATTATGCTCTTTGAAAAAGAAAACTTGTTCACGATTCAAGGAAGAACGGTCGGAACTGGTGTATTGTCATCATTTACAGGAGAGTACGATAGGTCGTAGCGTTCTATTAGAGATGGAAGAGAGAAATCGTTCAACTTCAGATTTGTTAAAAGTGTTGATTGAAAACGTTATTCTTGCTATTAAACTGAATGCATCTATGCTTTCGGAACCGGATATTCATGATCATATTGCTAAATATATTAAAATTCCAGAAGGTTGGCGCGCAAAAACTATGCATTTGAATTTTTTGAGTGTATAAGCTTGGTCTTTTAAACTCAGCTTATGATTGAATTACGAAAAACTGCATGCCATACGTTGATAATAGATGAAAGTACCAATATTTCAGTTCACTAAATGCTGATGGTTTATTTCAAGTATCAACATGAAACAGAAATTGTTTGTAGAACAATATTCGGCGGTATTGTGAAGTTGTCCTCATGTGAAAGCGTCTCTATTGTGATAGCAAAAAACAATTATATTGTGAGAATGATCTTGATTTGCAGAAGATGTTAATGTTAACATCAGATGGTGCATCTGTAATGCTGCGGGAAAATAATGGAGTGGCAGCAATTTTGAGGCGTGAGATACATCATTTGTCTCAGCAACATTGCAAGAAGACTTAGCTATTGATGATGCTTGGAAGTAAGTTTCATTATTGCATGATATTGAAACGTTGCTTAAGACAGTTTTTACAATGTTCAGCAGGTCATCAGTTGAAAATTGGAAGTTTTGGAAATTGGCCAATGCCACAGAAAGTGATGCCGTGGCATTTAGTCCTTTGCATGAGGTGAGATGATTATCTAGGTATTTTGCAGTTGCCGCATTTGTGCGAAACTACAACATTTTGATTGACTATTACACTGAACAGGTAAACATTCAATAAGTATGTACTGTTTGAAGAGACTTCTTAATCCGCAGTTTTTACTGGCTTTGACAGTACTGAATGATATTTTTCGAGAACTTGGGTTCTTAACCTTTTCAAACTTATGGACCCCATAAATATATAATTGGTATCGACGGACCCCTGAAATGTTAAAAAATTAATAAATTGATAGTAAAACACATACATTTTTTAATAATTATTTATAAATCTGTTTATTCAGCTTCAAACAAAAATAATAAAAAATAATTAAGATTAATGTGATGGTTGCTGCTGCTTTGTTGAAACGAGGATGCTAATATGAGGGGTAGTCTTTGATAGCGCAATACGCATATCTGGTTCTGCATCCAATCTATTTCTAGTTTGGGTTTTCATGATAAGAAGTGTTGAAAACCCAGATTCGCATAAATAACTTGTTGCGAATGAAATCAGAGACTGTAAAACCCTCTTGGCAAGAATAGGATACCCCTCCAACCATGAGCAACAAAACTCTGATAAATTCTTTGTTTCAAATTCATGTTTAACAATTTCCTTAGTTCGCAAATCAATCAAATCGTCCTCGGTCATGTCATCATCGTCGACACTCTCAAGGTTAATAATAAATGGATTACGAATCCATGCAGCAGGTTTCAACTCTTCTAATACAAAATAATTTTGAAACAAATTTTCATGGGTGGTCAAATGTATCAAAATTAGATTTTTAAACTGATTTGTCATTTTTTCTTGAAGGTTTGTACCGGCTAGGAGTAGCTCTTCTAGATTTATGAAGTTTTTTTTTCCAACCGCCTTTTCCAAAGGGGTATCTTTTCTATAAATTATCTCAATTTTTCCCCGGCATCCATAAGTGTCATATTAAGTTCCTGAATAGAACGATTTAAGTCATTTAAATGAGAAAAGATGTATGCCATGTAGGCGAGACCCATCACGAATTCGGTTTTCTGAAAATTTTCATAGAGAACACTCTTTTTCTTTGAGAAATATAGAAACTTTCACTCGAAGTTCATGCAGTCGAGATAAAACTAGTCCCCTAGATAACCAGCGAACCTCAGTGTGATATAAAAGCACATTATGCTGTGATCCAAGTTCCTGACAGAGATTTTTGAAAAGGCGATGATTAGTAGCGCGAGCTCTTATGAAATTTATTACTTTTAAATCTATTGCTTTTAAATCTGGTGGTAATGTTTTGGCGGCTAGTGCATGGCGATACAGCATGCAGAGAACTACGGAAATGTGAGGAGCTTCTGCTTTAACCAGAGATGCAAATCTAGATCTGTTTCCAAGCATGGCTGGAGCACCATCAGTGGTAATTGTGCCGAGCTTCTTACTCCAATTAGGGAAATCATGTTGCACAAAAAGGTTATGTACAAGATTGAATACATCCACGGCCTTTGTTGTAGCTACCAGCGGTTTACAAAATAGGAATTCTTCTTTAATTGAACTATTGTATTCATATTGCACAAAACCTAATAGCTGGCTACACTGGGAAACATCAATAGATTCATCCAACTGCACGCTGAATGGCAGAATGGAGAATTTCAACTCCTCTAAAACTTGTTTGAGAATATCAGATGACATGTCTTGAATTCTTGAGTGAATTATATCATTTGATAGTCGAATTTTTTCAACTGCATTACGTGACTGTTTGCCACAAACCAACTCAACCATTTCCAAAGCACATGGCTTTATAATTGTGTGTGGTCTTTTGTTTTTCGCGATTAAATAGGCCACTTTGTAGGATGCCTCCAGAGCTGGTTTTCGAGTTTGTGTAAAACCTAATGGATGTAGAGTTCCCGAAGCCATAAATCGAGCTCGTTTTTGTTTCAAAATACTCAACTCATCTTTAACATTTTCTGAGTGCATCTTTTGTAAATGTTCCCGTAATTTTGCAGGCTTCAAACTCTGATTGCATAGCACTTTTCCACATAAAAAACATTGAGGTTTCTGAGTTCCGTCACATTCAGTAGTGAAAGTAAATCCATATCGATAAATTTTCTCTTTTTGTTGGACATGTCAAGATTATACTGTAAATTAAATGGTTAATTTTTAATATTTTATACCAAATATGCAGTACAATACTTTTACTTACCAAATATAATTGTGCAGGAACAATTGACAGAATTAAATAACACCTGCAAGTTAAAAGAAAAAAACTTCAACTAAATTAAACTTTATTATAGAAACAATAAAAACTTCGAATCAATGCAAAAACAGAATAGTATCATAGCAACGAGTCAATATTTACAAAAAAGTGCCTACTGACTTAAATTTTTTAACATAAAAATTCAAATGTTAGAATTTTGATGCTACAAAACAGTAAAGAAATGTTACTTATTATTTTAGTTACAATATCAAGATAACATAAAAAACTTTTTACGATTTTTTGTAAAAAGTGCCTAGGACCCCCTGGAGGTCCATGATCTAAGGAAATATAAATAACATAAATTACCAAATCATAATTTATTCCGTAAGCTAATAATCCCATTAATATAAATTTACCTAAAATTTACGTTACCAATTGAAGCATATAAATCAGGTAAGTTAAGACATTAGGACATTTATTCCAATACATCTGAGGAAATGAAAATTGCATAAATTACCAAACGAATCTAACTTATTGACATCGAAGCGTAGCATTATAATAGAGCAATCCGGTTTTAAATCTAGTTTCATGGAAACGTTTGTAAGGCATAATACGTAAATCTTCCCGTTTGGCATTGTTAAAAAATGAATCGGCTTTTCCAGTGTTAAAACTGAAACATTTAATTTCATTTCGAGATTGTTGGTGAATTTGACTTATGTTTGGTTTGGATGTGTCACTCATTTTCCCCCACTCGGTTCGTATTTATATTAAGGTCATGTAATAAGAAATGTAATGATTTTCTCGAAACACATTTACGCATGTGCGTGTTCTCCCAAAATGGATCTCGTTGGATTTATAGAGAATGTAACCAGTCGAAACGCGGTGAGTTTTGTTCTAATGATATAGTTTAATGAGGGCGATGGGATGCAATAATATTTCTGGGGTAACGCATTTAATCGGAAATTAGTGATAGAGAGTAAATCCCCGACTAGCAGTAATAGCGCAAATGGAGAGGCGCTACCGGGTTGGCGTTTTCTTTTGAATCATTAATTATTAACCCAACAGAGAGAACCGGTTTATTCCATTTTTCTTTGTTCATTGTTGAAGCTGTTCGAAAACATGCGTCAGGAGCGTGAACAGGCACAACAACAAGCCGGAAGATTGCAAGCAAGGCTCACCAAGTTTAAGGGACGGTACCGAGAACTGGAAAGCACGTGGTTCAGTCCCGTCGAGATTCAGAAGCGCCTGAAGTTAATTCAACAACTAAAGCTTCAGAGCGCCCAAGACCAGACGGAGATCCGAGTCCCCCGCCTTTAAGTACGCCAGCTGGAAACTCAACTCCATCAGAGAGCCATTAACCAAAATGTAGCCGCCCAAATCCGACCGATGGCGGAAATAATCGTAACCAACGGTGGATCTGAGTCATCCCCCAAGCCAAAAAAGAGGAACCAATCCAGTAAGACCGCTCGGACAAAATTCGGACAGGTGCAGTTGGCGAATGCGCCAAGTACTCAACCAAATTGAACTGTTCGCGCTGTGATCCTTAAGGAGTCGTCATCACCATTGTCATCTATATATAATTAAAGTGTTGCTTGCTTTTGCATATAAGTGTAATGTAGTTGTTTTCAAGTGACTCAAATTGAAATATAGGGGGAAATGGATTTGGAAACTTGGATTCACTTGAAAACGGCAGTGCCGAAAATTCGTGAGTATCAAAAAACATCGATACATTACTGATTTATAGTCTCCAAGCTCTCTTTTTAATAAATAATAATAATAATAATAATAATAATAATAATAATAATTATTATTATTATTATTATTATTATTATTATTATTATTATTATTATTATTATTATTATTATTATTATTATTATTATTATTATTATTATTATTATTATTATTATTATTATTATTATTATTATTATTATTATTATTATTATTATTATTATTATTATTATTATTATTATTATTATTATTATTATTATTATTATTATTATTATTATTATTATTATTATTATTATTATAAACTGTAGCACCAGCAGAAAATCTTTCGAGATTTCTCTTTTTTCCTTTCAGATTTTAAAGATTTTTTAAAATTTAGTTGTATTCTTTGATTGACGTATTTAAATAATTTTATCTATTGATCATTATTTATGAGTTTTTGAAATATTTTAAGATAGAATATATTTATAATTATTATCATAATTATTATGGGTGAATCAAAAAAAATAGCTTTTAAGCAATCACTTTCTAAGTTGGTTTCAAGAGATGCCGATCATCACTTTTTTGGAAGGAACAAAATTAAGCCGTCGAAATCATTGGATTATTGGACAAAACACAATGCGTTATTGATGGCGGAAGAAGTTTTTTTCGAATCACGCAATGCTGTTTCTAGTAAATTAGATTTTATCTTTTCATGTATTGGGTATTCCTTGGGATTGGGAAATACTTGGAGATTTCCGATTAGTTGTTTAAGAAGTGGTGGAGGGTCGTTTTTAATAGCTTATATAATTTTGACAATTGTAATTGGATTACCACTTTTGATTTCAGAATTGTGCATATCTCAATTTACAAGCAAAGGAGTGGCTGAATGTTGGTATTTTGCACCCGGATTTAGGGGTATTGGTTACAGCATGGTCTTGACAAATTTGTGTACTAGTATCTGTTATACCATAGTACTTGGATGGGTTTTATTTTACGCTATAAGCAGCTTGCAATTTATTATTCCTTTTTTATCGTGCAATAATCCTTGGAATGACATAAATTGTGTTCTATCTGGTATCGAAACCCTTAATGTTTCAAAACATGAATCATCGGCTGAACAATTCTGGTTTCGCTTCGTTTCAACACGAGTCTCTTACGACGGAAAAACAATTTATCATATGCAAGACGGACCTCAAACCTTAATATGGTATACATCATCGTGTATGATAATTTCTTGGACTATATCCGCTGCCATTTGTACAAAGGGTGCAAAAATTGTTCAAAGATGGAACTTTATAGCTAGTTCCATTCCATACCTTATTATGTTTTCTATAATTGGTTTAAGTGTACGACTACCGGGGTCTTTACAAGGACTAATTATGTATTTTAGGCCTAGACTTAAATACTTTTTTTTGAAAGAAACATGGTGCCGCGCTGTAGAACAGATATTCTTTTCTTTTGGTATAGGATTAGGAGGAATGCTTACAATGGGTAGTCATAATAAATTTAATAGAAATTTGAAATATTATGTATTTTTCATTTGGTTATTCAATCTAGGAACAGCGTTATTGTCGGGTTTAACTATGTTTCTATTGGTTGGATTTATGATTAATAAATACTCGTATTCTATTTCCGAATTAACAGAAATGGCCGGAAATGGATTGTTTTTTTTCGTTTATCCGGAATGTTTTGCCACTATTAATTTACCACAAATAATAAGCTGTATTTTTTTTTTCATGATTTTTATCCATGGAATTGATAGCATGTTTATTATAATAAGGACAGTAATAACTGGATTTTCTGAGGTTTTCCCGGTCATTGAAGATACAAAATATCATTTAATATGTTTTGGATTAGTAATGCATGTTTGTTGTGCAATTTTTTCACTGATTTTTGTGACGAAAACCGGCTACGAGTGGTACGCAGTATTTGAAAAATATACATTGTCTTTCAGTCTTACAGTGTCAGCTTTTTTCGAGTCATTTGTCATTGCCTATATTTACTCTTGTAAAAGTCTCTCTCGCGATTACAATATGATGGTCGGAGAGACATTTTCTTTGTTTTGGATTATTTTATTTTATTTGACGCCTTTAATTTTGCTTACTATGGTTTTTCTTTCAATGACTACTTACAGAAAAACGACTATAGGATATGGATATCATTTAACAATTGTTCCAGTGTGGGCTGATTTTATTGGAATGATAATTTTGGTGATGATTCTAATGCCTATACCATTTTACTTTTTACATCGAGTCGTACGAAAAATGAGGACTAATAAAATAACATTTAAAGCAGCGTTTTACAACAATTTAACTCCGAACTTGAAGTGGGGTCCTATGAAAAAACGAAATTGGCTCCTTGATAATTATTATAGAAACAGACTTACTCCTCTCAAAGAAGAAAGTGATAATTACCAAAAGGATGGTATCGATACATCGTCAAACATTGTAATACCAAGTTGGTTTCATCAGGAAGACTTTCAAAATTGCGAAGATGTTGAGGAATCTAGTAAATCACAACAGGAATTTGGCAGCAAATCTACTGAAGAGAATATTTTAGATGCATCAGATGAAATTCTAGGAAAATGATCTATGAAATTAAAATTTATTTCAACTATGATAATTTAACACTATAATTTATTAAATCAAATTAAAAATGATTAAATATTAATAAATGTGATTGAATTCAAAAAATTATTACTGACATTTGTCTCTTTTAATATTATTAGGCCAGACATTCGAAATTATGCATATATTGTTTATATCTCTGGAACCCAACCCCAAATAAGACACTTAATAGTTAAATTCAAGAACGAAGTAAGAAAATGAAATTGATGTGGGAAAAGTAGTAAAATAATTACAGAAAACTCATGAAATTTAATGAAGAGAAACAAGGAGAATAGAGAAATCGTAGTCTCAACAATATTTATATTTTCTTTCATTTCTCATTTCTATTTCGAAATAATACTAACAGTGAATTGACTCCTTTTCTGACATTGCAATAACAATTTGATATCTTGTCAATAACCGTGATATTCTGGAAAATATATTTAATTTATGTTGGGAATAAGTAGGTTATTTGTTTATATTTTATGATCATTACAGACAACGAACTATGCAGCCAGGCTCGTTACTAGTGTATTATGAGCAGTATACCCCATCGAATATTTGACTTGAAATTTTGTGACAGTATTGAGAAATAAGTCATCTGGCGCAGTCACTTATGATTGGCTGAATAAAAGTATGACTTATCCAAATGATAATTCATTCGATGCTCTCATGAATTGGTAGATATTTTGGTATGAATCATTGGTGAGTTAGATGAGTCACCATTGATATATAAAATATACAATTGTTGGGCTAGAACTGATTTCTAAACCCAAAGCTTGGAATGGGACCAAATGTGTCAGTACACAACACGCATACCCAGCATTAAGTTTACTTAAATAAAAATATATAAAACACCAAGTAAACAATGATAATAGAGAGATAATATACCCAAAAATAAAACATCTGAATTAAAAATAAAATAAAACACGAGCAAGAAGTATTACACAAAAACCTACTCAAACATAACCGAAAGATATAAAACAACAAAAACAAATTCGAATAAAGGCGATTAGTAAAAATTAGAAAAAAAAGAAAATGTCCCTAAAATCTTACGTAAAGAAAATTATATCAAAATTTTGAATAAAAATCCAGAACAATACAAAAACTGGCGAAATCCATCATGACCGACAAACGACCAAATAAAATTTATAAAAAATAAATATTTTAGTTTAAAATATAAAAATTTTAGAAAAGAAATCATAAAAAACAATTTAAAAATAAAAAATAGATTAAATTTTGCATGGAATGTTCTGGAAATGCTGAAATCCATCATGGAGGCAAATTTAATGAAAAATAATTCAAAAATAAAATTTCAAAAATAAAAACAAAAATTCTTACTGAAAAATCGCCATCAAAATCGATAAAAATTAAAAATCGAATGTTCGAGAATTAAAATCATCTGAGTTTGTTTTACTGCATCAATGCACGCATGTATACTTACACGTCAAATAGAGGCTATATAAACTAACACATTTCGTCACTTTGGAATGCTAATTTTTTTATTTTGACTTTCTGAGATTGTAAGTAAGGACGATTTCATTGTGAATTATAAATTATTATTATTTAAACTTTGTTTTCATGCTTTCTATTTAACTATAGAGGTGTAGGTTTGAGTGAGATCGTCGGTTATCATCGATTTTGAAGCGAGATCCCAGCCAATCCTGCACCTTCAACTTTATCATTTACGATCGCAGATCACCACATGCACCTATTTGTATTATACATTGCGGGGTCGTCGGAGGTCGTACTGACTCAGTGGTATAGGCCACTGGGTTCGTCGATAAATTATTTCAGTAGATGGATAGGGGTCCGCTAGATCAGGACTCCGCTGTATCACATACCCCCAACTCTAGGGGAAATTTTTAAAATTCTTTTCAAGGTCAATTTTTTTAATGTAAAGTTCATTTTTTTTTAAATTTTAAATTCGTGAGTTCCTGACAAGAGATATTATTATTTGAAAATAAAGGTCTTTGAAACACAGGGATTATTATTATATATAATCTGAGTTTATCCGACAAGATATTTTGTCCCCCTATGGGTATTGCTCACAAAGGTACTTGTCACACTCAACAACTCGCAAAGATATTATTAAACAAATCAATAAAACATACATCTATTTAAACAATAAAATAATTTAACAAGGGTTATGTAAATACAAAGTCATTTTATTATTATGATTACTATTTTTTATTAATATTACTATTATTACTATTACTATTATTTTTATTATTATTATTATTATCATTATTATTATTATTATTATTATTATTATTATTATTATTATTATTATTATTATTATTATTATTATTATTATTATTATTATTATTATTATTATTATTATTATTATTGCTATTATTATTATAATTATTATTAATATTTTTATTACTATTATTATTATTTTATTATTATAATTATTATTTTTTTTTTAATATTTTAATTTATTTATTTATTATTTATTTATATTTTTATTTTTATTATTTTATTTTATTTTATTTTTTTATTATTATTTTTATTATTTTTATTATTATTATTATTATCATTTTTTATTTTTTATTATTATTATTATTATTATTATTATTATTATTAATATTATTATTATAATTATTATTAATATTATTATTATTATTATTATTATTATTATTATTATTATTATTATTATTATTATTATTATTATTATTATTAAGATTATTATTATTAAGGAGGTTGATATTGATATCCCTCAGTGTTTGCATGATTTTTTGAATGATTTTCCGATTGCTCCGGAAAAGATGTGCCCGCCAGATTCGAAAGTTGAGAAGCTGATGCTCACGCATTGGCCGAAGAAGAACCATGTTCTTCATTGGTGACTTCTCAAGTTGTATATAGAATTGGGGGCTATTATTAAAAATGTACATAGGGCAATTAAATTTAAGCATGCCCCCATTTTTAAATTGTACATAGACAAAAACACTAATTTACGAGCCAATTCTACATGTGAATTATATAGGGATTTATACAAATTATTTAACAATAGCTTGTATGGGAAATCGGTGGAGAACTTAAAGAAAAGGATGAATTTGAGGCTATGTAATTCAGCTGAAAAGATGATTGTATATGCATCAAAACCTACTTTCAGAAAATCTATCAAAATTGTTGATGATCTGATTGCGGCTCATCTGGATAAAGATTATATATGTTTAGACAGACCTAGCTATATTGGTCAAACAGTGTTAGATTTGTCTAAACTGAGGATGTACCAGTTACAGTATATAGAATTGTCTAAATATCGTTTAGAGTTTAACTGTGATATAAATATCGTTGCCGGTGACACTGACTCCTTTTTCTTAGAGATAAAGCACTGTAAGCTTGACACTCTTTTGCCGGCAATGATTCGTGATAATCTTTTAGATACTAGTAATTATGATCCTGCTCATCCTTTGTATTCAAAGAGTTTGGATTCTGTGATAGGAAAATTTAAGGACGAAAGTAAAGGGCTTGGTTATAAGGAGTGGGTTTTCTTAAGACCCAAGTGTTATAGTTTGTTAGGAGATAAGGCAACACTTAGGGCTAAGGGAGTTCAGCTTGGTAATACTGAGATAGGGCACCAGTCCTATTTAGACTGCTACAACAACAGCGTAGTATATACGGTGCCATAAACTAGAATAGGGACGCGTAACCACCAGCTTCTTACGTTTAAAAATACCAAGATTGCATTGTCAAACAACGATGACAAACGATTATGGGTGGGGAAAAATTCAAGTCTCGCATTTGGACATTATTTAGGATTAGATGCCTTAGATGTTGATCAAGTAATTTCAGAAATTCGTCCACTATTGAATAGTGACTATTCGGAGGTCGAAGTCCAGATTTCAATGATGCCAATGATGGCAATGATATTGATATGACGTATTATTATCGAATTGATCTGTGATTTAATATATCTTTTAATCTTTTAATGTCTTAATATATTATCATTTTTATGAAAACTAATGATAATTTTGTAAATCATAATAATAATAAAAATAATAATAATAATAATAATAATAATAATAATAATAATAATAATAATAATAATAATAATAATAATAATAATAATAATAATAATAATAAAAAATAAAAAATGATAATAATAATAATAATAAAAATAATAAAAATAATAATAAAAAAAAATAAATAAAAATAAAAATATAAATAAATAATAAATAAATTAATTAAAATATTAAAAAAAAATAATAATTATAATAATAAAATAATAATAATAATAATATTAATAATAATTATAATAATAATAGCAATAATAATAATAATAATAATAATAATAATAATAATAATAATAATAATAATAATAATAATGATAATAATAATAATAATAAAAATAATAGTAATAGTAATAATAGTAATATTAATAAAAATAGTAATCATAATAATAAAATGACTTTGTATTTACATAACCCTTGTTAAATTATTTTATTGTTTAAATAGATGTATGTTGTATTGATTTGTTTAATAATATCTTTGCGAGTTGTTGAGTGTGACCAGTACCTTTGTGAGCAATACCCATAGGGGGACAAAATATCTTGTCGGATAAACTCAGATTATATATAATAATAATCCCTGTGTTTCAAAGACCTTTATTTTCAAATAATAATATCTCTTGTCAGGAACTCACGAATTTAAAATTTAAAAAAAAATGAACTTTACATTAAAAAAATTGACCTTGAAAAGAATTTTAAAAATTTCCCCTTGAGTAGGGGGTGGGGGTGGGGGGAGGTATGTGATCCAGCGGAGTCCTGATCTCGCGGACCCCTATCCATCTACTTACCTCCGGTACGGCGGAGTTCTTAGAACTCGTTATCGTTACTATAGTACGGTAGTACATTACCGAATCACACACACATTAGGGCTTGTCGTAGTGAGCACAGTGCGGCCACGAAAGCAAGCAACTTTCTTTAAATCGACTTTTCTCATGCATAATATACATATAACGTACACACTAAAAATCAACACTTATACATTACCCTAGGTATGATAAACGGAGTAAAGCTCCAGACTCAAATTAATCACAATTCACAATTAATGTGGACGGTTAAATATCATCAAGAACCAACTCTACTTATACGTTTGTCGAATCTAGATTTATAAATGTCCTAAATATAATTTCTAGTAATAGTGTAAAGTAAAGATTTTTTAAAATGATTGAATTAACAGTGATAGTATTCATAAAGGTGTTCGACATGCGTATCGCAAGACTTGGATTTTAAATTGAAGACTCTAAACTAGCTATGAAAAATAAAAATCGTAAACCCATAAAAGTATAAATTATAATTTCAATTTCATAAAAATATGAATTATACTTATAGATTTAATTTCTTCAAAATATAAATTATGAACTTATATTGATTATAGAATTATAAATTATGACTCTAAGTTAATTATAAAAGCATAAATTATAATCCTAATTTCATAAAAATATAAATTATAATTAGTTATAAAAGTATAAATTATAAATTCAATTTTTTAAAAATATAAATTACAAATTTATATTGACTGTAAAATTATAAATTATAACTCTAAGTTAATTATAAAAGTATAAATTATAATCCTAATTTCGTAAAAATATAAATTACAATTAGTTATAAAATTATAAATTATAAATTTAATTTCCTAAAAATATAAATTACAAATTTATATTGACTATAAATTATAAATTATAACTCTAAGTTGATCATAAAAGTATAAATTATAATCTCAATTTCTTCAAAATATAAATCATGAACTTATATTGATCATAGAATTATAAATTATAACTCTAAGTTAATTATAAAAGTACAAATTATAATCTTAATTTCATAAAAATATAAATTATAAAAATATAAATTATAAAAAGTATAAATTATAAGATTATATTAGCCTTAAATATGAACTATAAATTTTACTTAACTTCATAAAAATATAAATTATAAAATTATATTAGCTTTAATAATATAAACTATAAATTTAATTTCATAAAAATATAAATTATAAACTTATATTAGCTGTAAGAGTATAAATTATAATCTTAATTTGGTCATAAAAGTATAAAATATAAACTACGTTAGCGATAAAAAATATAATCTATAACCTCATAATAAGTTGTAAATATTTTATAAACGACCTCCCCCCAAGTTACGTAATCGTCGAAACAAATGTTCAGATTCATAATCTAACTTATATATGTATATTTGAAATTCATAAAAGAATAACTTACATATTTTCATAAGTAACCCCCTCAAACTATACATTAATCGAGAACAATACATATAGTAATTAATTAACTTATATATTTACAGTTATCAAATTAAATAACCCCTCACAGCACATAACCATTAATTATTATCTAAATGCAGTAATTTAGACTATTTTACATGTATATTTAATTTACATTACCTTTACAATAGAAATTTAGAATTTTTTTCATAAATAACCCTCTTAATTCATATAACCATTAACCGCTACCTAAAAGCATTAATTTAGACTATTATATATATATATATATATTAGGGTGGCCCAAAAAATTGAAAGTTAAAAACTAACAACTCTCACCCTTCCAAGTTGTTCCAATTGCTATAAAAATAATTAGTGCAAAATATTTCTGCAATTTGACAATAGTTAAAGGTGGCCCACTGGTGATGAAGTTTTGACATGGTGTTTCTTTTGCCGGTAATTCAGGGCGAGTTATTGGTTTGTTATATAGCAGTGACTGAGAGAGTATGGATGATTAACCTAATTAAGTGTTACTTATTTATTGGTATTTTATTGAATTTATTAGACATTCTTTGCTAATTCTCTTCTGTTTATGTTTATATTTGTTTTTCATTTTTGAGACAAAAAGTCAATATTCTCTTCTGTTTATGTTTATATTTGTTTTTCATTTTTGAGACAAAAAGTCAGCTATTACTCACCAGTCGAGATGTAATTATGCAATCTTTGTTCTTGTATTATGTTCATGTATTAATAGTCAGTATTTTACTTTGCTGAATTACATGCAAAAACACATCGTTGTTGAATGCATTTTACAATGTTAAATGTACTCTTGTACTATACAGCAAATTTAAAATTTTTCAGTTGTTCATTCAATTATGCCTAGTGTTTTGCTTAACCTAATCGTCTCCACTCTCCATGTTATTGTGTTTCAGATTTAACAGAATGGAAACAAGATCTAATGATAATGTTTACTTGATTAAATCATATGTTCCTGAAATTCTTGGTGCAAAGCTGCCATCGTATTATCAGACATTTGGGTACTTTCTACACCTACATAAAGTAGAAAAAATGACTCTTCGCGAAGCCAGTAAACTGACAATCAACGTGATAATGGAGTTCTGGAAAAAAGCAAGCATTCCAACAAGAGCAGAACAGCACTGCATTCAGAAGCTTGAATCAGTCTTTTATGAATGGAAGGGTCTCCAAAAACACAAGTCGAGGTCTGGTGAAGCTCACAAAAAACAGGAGCATGAATTGTTTCTCATCTTGAAGATCTGTTCGACATAGCCCATCAGGATGCACTAACTATCATTAGCAACCCAGAAGACAGGGCATTCCTGTTACGCCAGAGAGAAAAAGGGCGTCAGGATCCATTGGTGTCCGGGATAAAGTTACTGAACGTAAAGCTAGAGCAGCTGGTGAACGCAAACAAGCTGAAGCAAGGCGGCGGCAAAGGTCAGTAGATGAAATGAATATCAGTGCTTGTTTGACAACTCTCGAATCATCATCTGGTGAAGAAAGTGACCATGACCAAGAGCAGATTGTCTTGTGTGATGATGAATATAAACCTGTTGCATCCTCATCAACAGATCCTGCTGACTGTATCACAAAGCCAGTGCCAAAGAAAGCTAAGACTGATGTATTGACTCCTGGGCTAATGGCAGCTCTGGACAGAACACAGACATCCTCCAGAAATGCTGTTTATGTGTTGTGTGAAACAGCATCCAGCCTTGGTCACAATGTTGATTCCCTCAACATCAGCAGGAACTCAATCCACCGAGCCAGGTGTAAAGCTAGAACAATTGCAGCATCACAGCTGAAATCAGAATTTCTATCTGTAAACCATCTGACTGTCCACTGGGATGGAAAGTTATTGGAAGATTTGACAACTAGAGAACACGTCGACAGGTTACCAATTCTCATCTCAGGTGTTGGTTGTGAACAGCTGCTTGCAGTTCCAAAACTGTCATCTGGAACTGGTGAATCCCAAGCTACTGCCGTGGTCAACGAGATAAAGCAATGGGGCATCGAAAAGCAGGTTGTGGCTTTGTGTTTTGACACAACAAGTTCAAACACTGGTGATAAGCAAGGTGCTTGTGTCTTAATTCAACAGATGTTGGCCAAAGATCTCCTATACTTGGCCTGTCGTCATCACATCATGGAACTTATTGTCGGTGAAGCATTTGACCAAATGCTACGAGGTTCATCAAGCCCTGACATATCAATCTTCAAAAGATTCAAGGAACACTGGAAATTCATAGATCGTGACAACTACCAGCCGGCAGAAACGGATCCATTCATCGACAATCTCATTGCTAATAGTCGAAATGAATTATTGGAATTTGCTCGCATGCAACTTGAAGTGCAGCAGCCACGAGATGATTACCGGGAGTTCCTGGAACTGTCTATGATTTACCTTGGCCAGGCTCCTTCCAGGGGGATTCACTTTCAGTCTCCAGGTGCAATGCATCGAGCAAGGTGGTTGGCTAAAGTGCTGTACAGTATCAAGATGTGGCTTTTCAGAGCACAATTCAAGATGACACAGAGTGAGCTGAAGGGAATCACTGCTGTTGCTGCATTTGGTGTGCTTGTCTATCTCAGAGTATGGATAACAGCACCTCTGGCAATAAATGCACCATTGAATGATTTCCTGTTGATGAGACAGCTCCTTGAATACTCCGATGTAAACATTTCATCTGTAACCAGCAAAAGCTGGGACTGCATCTGTGGTATATTTCAGAAGAGCTGGTAACACTCGCTCTGTTTGACTCCAGAGTTCCAGCTGAAACCAAGAAGCTGATGCTTGCAGCCATGGAGAATGCTGCACCTGAGCATCCACCTAAACGTCCCAGAGTGGAAACATCAGCCTTCACAAACAGCAAGGGTCTCGAACAGTTCTGCACAGCCAATTCAATGACCATGTTCGTCTTCTGCAGTTACAGACGTCATTTATGTCAAAAGATCCATCAGAATGGGATGAGGATGAAACATACCAATGTGCACTGAGAACTGTTAAAGGATTGGCTGTTGTGAATGACAGAGCTGAGAGAGGGGTAGTCCTCATTCAGGACTACAATAAAAAGCTAACCAAGGATGAGGAACAGCTTCAATTCATGTTGCATGTCGTTAGCGAACATCGCCGGCTGTTTCCAGACTGCAGCAAATTCGGTCTCATGATGGCCATGTCATCTACGCCAACGACACCTTAACTATCAAACTCGGACTGATCTTAATTAGTAGTTACGACTAAAAACTGTGTTCAATCACTATGTTTTCAGTTTCCATGTTCCATGCACTGTTGTTATTTTACCCTAATGTGTACTGACTGTGTGACTGATAGTAATGTTCGACTTTTGAGTTTGTCGACTTTGACTGGCTAGTGACTATAGGCCCAGTGATAAACTAAACTAGTAAACTGCTTCGGTTGTTAGGTGTGTTTATTGTCAAATAGGTCTCTGTTTTCACTACAGTTAATGTTGTAATAAAAATGAGATAATTTTGCTGCTCATAATTTCGTCAAACACAGTACAAGTAGCAAAAACGTATAAAACCACTTTAAAATATTTGTACTTCAAACTTCTAGATTGTTGGGCCACCTCTAAATGTCGAGAAATTTCAGAAAATATTTCACAGAAAATTTTCTTTTCAACTTTGGAACAAGTTGGAAGGGTGAGAAGGTGAAGTTTAAAACTTTTATTTTTTTGCTATAATGCATGGGCCACCCTAATATATATTCATCAACTATATATTCATCCAACTATATATTCATCCATATATTCATCAACTACCACCGAAATATACTAAATTAGGTTATCTTAATATATATTTAACTTATATTATATTTAAAAAATGTAAATTGTAAATTTCCTAAAAGACCCCCCCTCAAATTATATATTTATCAATAATTACACTAATATAGACTACTTAAATATATATAGATATATATGTGTGTATGTGTATATTTATCTTATATTTGATTTTAAAATGATAACTCTTAAAATTCCTAAATGACCCCCAAGCGGTTTACCCGTGGTAATTTCATAAAGATATCAAGGTACATTCGCCGTTTATCATTATTGATATTGTTATTATTGTTATTTTAACATTACTGCTACTACCATTAGTACTACTACTCTTACATTTTATTGTTATCATTACTTTATTATGATTAATCTTATTGATTTTATTTTCCCCGGTAACCCCACTATAATGATTATATTATTAAAGTAATTATTATTTCTTAAAAATAAAATTTTAAACAAAATTATCGATTTTGGGATTCCCCTAATGACAAATTTAATTTTAGAACATTTACACCCAATAATATTAAAGCAAATCACTAAGGTTTATTTTTAGTAACACCCCCTCCCCCAGATAAATAATGATCGAAGACGACATCAATATTAATAATTTAAATTACATTTATATAACATACATATACAGGTATAATATATACCTGGTATATACTATGTGTGTGTGCGTAGATATACCTATATCAAATTTTCAAAATTATAAATTCCCGTTTTACATAAATTCGTCACAGGTTATATGAGGATGCGAACAGTTTAGCCAATTTACCTATAAGTGGAACTTACCCCATTTCAATCGCCAATGTTGTTGTTGGAGTTATTGTTGTGATCACTATACAACAATGTGTAAAGCGGGAGAGAACAAATCATTACCTGAGTATTAAATATAATCCAGGAAATCAAACTCTTTGGATCTATAATTCATCAAATGAAAGGATCCGCATGATATGATTAAATAGGTTTCAGGCTCTCTGGTAAGTGATCTGAATATATTGGAATAAGTGCCCCTCTAGACCATAAATTATAATTATAAATATTTCATAAAATAGTTATTACCCTTTCGTTATTCATCTCATAATTATAGGTAATATTTCCAAACTAGGAACCAAAAGCGAACCGCGCATGGTGCTGGCCGCTGGTGAGGTTTTTGTTGCATTCTTGCTTCTAAAAATATAATTTACAAAAATTTCTTCAATTTATTAATATAAATAATTATTGAAAATTTTATTAATATTAAAAAATTATATATATGATTTTTTAGGTTAATGACCTAAGGTAATTTAATTGATTATTAATTTTATTTTGTATTTTTTATTAATATAAAAATCATAAATTAAAATAGAAATTTTAAAAATTACAAATTTAAATTATTATTTGAGTAAGTACCAATCGGTAACATTATAATAATTATAAATAGGTGATTTAAACACTTTGGATCAAAATTTTATTTTTATTATTAATTGAACATTTAATTTTAAAGTGGAATGAAATCTGGATAATTAAACTCAACTTTAGTTTAATCTGGATTCGTCTGAATTGAAATTAAGTAATAATTATCAGTGTTGAACGGTAAAGTTAACTCAACATAAACCTGACTTATGTGTGGTATTTTAATAAATAATTATTAACTTTCACTAGAAAGTTGCCAGGAAATGATTGCGTGTGTACCTGAATTGATGAAAATGATGTGTGTGGGAGATAAGCGGGATGAATAAGGCATGATATTGGGTAGACAATCCTGGTGAAAGGACCAGGCAAAATCGGACGCAAGCCTTCTATCGGTAGTCCGTGAACCCAAAGGAGTGCCCGACAATTATAGTGTGGATAACGCGCTCACTTCTTGCGAGCACTCCCCCACTTGATACAGTACCAACGTTGATCACTCAACGGGTATCAAGCGGAGAAAAATGTTATTTGTATTCTGGGTTACGCTGGAAACAGCACGAAAGAGCAAAATAATTGATCATCAGTAACCCACCACAATGAGTTACAGAAAAATTTTATACGATCAAAATAAATATTTATTTGATTAGAATCGCCTTATATTTATTTTGGCTTTTTTAGGAAAATTTAATTTTAATTATAAAAAAGTTTAAAAAATTTCTAAGAATGTGAAAATGAAGTAGTGAAGGATGAAATGAAAGCCCATTTTAATGAGAACAATTCTTGCCATCGCAAATTGTTGATTGATCAAATCAATAATTGTTGCAATCAGAAAGAATCAATGAGGAATGAAAATATGATATTGAGAAAGGAATTATCGAATTGAAGGGATAAATTACACAATTCAAACAACAATTTGATAATATCTAATTGATTGAATAAAATATTGAATTGATATGAGAAGTTGTTCGAACGTAAGTCCTCCCCATTGCAGAATAACTTATTTTTGAAAAATATTTCTGCTAATGAAATAACTCGATCTATAAAAATAATTATAATTTGTAATGGTTATACAATTCAAATATAATTATATTTATAATGTTCCTTATTAATTGAATTAATTTATAGAAGGGGCCTCGCTGATCTTAATTGTCCAAAATTTAGATTTTTAATTGGGATCCTTTTGAAAATATTTTGAGAATTAATATTCAAACAAAAACATAATCAATCATATCACAATTCCAAAATAATAAAAAATAACCCTGTTCGCGCCTGAGTTCGCACATATACTTGAAATCACCATTTTAACAACAACGCGCACACAGGCGAGATATAGATTCAAAAAAATCGAGTCTCACTGTGCATCGGGTTTCCTTCAGTTTTCGGGCTTCCCATTGGCTTGGGCTTTCTATTGCAGATTAATTAATTTTAATTAATTTGTTTTTTGGCATTAACTTTCCCTGTGAACACCTTAATAAATTTTCATTATAATTTCTGAACTCGTCCATCAATTTGGTGTTCAACCATTCCCGATACCCCGTTCAATATAGATTTTTGATTTTTATCAAGTTTTAATTAATTTTGCACTTTTATTGATTTTACCAATAATTGTTATGTCTTCCTTTCATATATAAATTTTTTTGGTTTCTGTACTAACACCAACACACTTGAGATTTTAGTGTCCGTTGGAATCTTTCTACTTTTCCATTAGCTTTGGGATGATAAGCGCCTGTTTGATTTAAAGAGCTTGTAAATTGCTTACCACAGTCTGTTACGATTTCAGATGGAATTACATATCAGAAAATTCACACTTCACACACACCACGGTTTCTGAATCTATATTTTTATTGGCCAATATCAATAAGTAGTTAGGGACCTACGGCAGCAATTTCTGCTGCCGTAATTTTTTTGCTGTCGTAGACATTGTCTGTTTTTGATGATAAAATTTTTTTAAGTTAAATTTTAATAGAAGTTTTTATGGAATAATTTTTTAAGCTAATTTTTAATGAAAATTTTAATGAAATATTTTTAAAGCCAAATTTAAATGAAAGTTTTTTAAGTCAATTTTAAATAGAAATTTTAATGAATTAATTTTCAAAGATAAATTTAAATGGAAATTTTAATGAAATAATTTTCAAATGCAAATTTAGATACAAATTTCAATGATAATAAGAATAATAATAAAAAATAATAATAAAAATAATAATAAAAAATAATAAAAATAATATTAATATTAAAAAAATAATAATAATAGTTATTATTATTATAATAATAATAATAATATTAATAATAATAATAAATAATAATAATAATAATTCAACAATCAGGTACCAACAACTATCAGGTATTTACAACTAGATACCAAGTACTTACAAACAGCTACCAAGTACCATGTACTATCAACCAAGTACTAACAACCAACTAAGTATTCTTTATTGTATTTTATCAAATGATTTTTAAATTAATTTTTTATCTGTCTTCAAAAATATTTTTAATTACAATCAGTAGAAAAACCTTTTCTAAATGTCTAAATTTAACAAAAATGATAGAATTTCATCAAAAATAAATAATTGTCAATTTAACACCACGCGGAATAGAGGATAATTTAAATTACAATGAAAGACTATAGAATTCTAATTCACAAAACATTCTTCTTTTAATTGATTACTACTGACTTATTATTGCAATGTAAAAATTGCATTAAATAAATAGTTATTGTCGATTCGCTTTATTATATATAGTCTGATTTTATTCGACAGGATGTTTTAACCCCCTAAGGGTATTAGTCATAAGGGTACTGGTCGTAAGGGTATTGATAACACTCAACTAGTTACTAACAACAACCATCAAAACCCATCGAGAAATTGACAAATATCAACCTACAACTATGTAATAACAATCAGTTAACAACATCGTACCAACTACCAAGTAAATGATACCAACAACTTAGTATCATCTGAATAAGTCCAAGAACAATTTTATTATCCGCCTCTACAGGGCCGCGTAGATCAGTTTTGAATAATACCAGTTTGTCCATTTCAATATCATAAGATAATGCCATCATTGAACAACCTAATGGTCGCCTCTCAGCCGATTGGGAATAGAGTTGATCAATATCCGCCATAGAAGAACATATTATATCACAAGGCATTTTATGTCCAATTTTAGATTTAAATCGAGCTGCTTCCATTTGTGCACGACAAATTCCAGTAATATTAAACAATCTCGTAGCTGAACTCGTCTCAATCATTTTATCGGGAACTTTTCTCTTTGCATATCTATCGATCTCATTAAGCCAATTTTTAACATTGTTAAACGAATCTTTATCGGTAACATCAAACATCCTCTGGAAGAAGACGAGGTTATAGTTCCAAATCTTTCTTGACCTGCTGCATCCCATATTTGCGATTTTATAGTGCCACCATTTTCAGTATAAGAATCATCTGCAGTTTTTACTAAATAATCACACTCTGGATTCATTTCTAGATTCATTTTGAATAATCGATAAGCCAAAAAACTCCACAAAGAATTCCATCGATTCAAAAAATCCACAGGTTTAAACAATTCTACCAAAATTTAAACAATTCTACCAAAATTTAAACAATTCACCACCAAATCAATAATTTCTACAAAAACTAAATCAACAAACTAGAATTTGACAATAAAAACCTACTTCTCGCGTCTGTGTGCGCACACCAACAAGAATCGGTCTAACCAGACCGCGCACACAGACGCGATAGAAAAGAAGCATGCAACAAACTGCCAGTCAGAGGCAATCCCCCTCTGACTGGTCGAAACAATCATCTACCAGTAACTTACGAACACGTATTTTCAACTAGATACCGAGTACTTACAACAAGATACCAAACGCTATCAGTCAAGTACTTTACTACAAGATACCATGCACTCTCAGTAAAATACTATCAACCAGATACCAAGTACCAACAATCAACTAACAACACATAAAAATAATAGCAATTAAATACAAAATATTCTTTATCACATACATTATTTTCTAGTCAACATCTACAACTAAACTCTATCAACCAGATACCAAATACAAACAAACAACTACTTACAACCAACAACTATGTACTAACAAATAGATCTTTAAAAGAAAATACTCTTCACTTGAAAAAATTGGATGAAAAATTAATTGAACTCAAGGCATCAATAACTTGGTAAAAAATTGATTAAATAATTGTAAAAATTTAAATTATTCAAAATAAATATCATAAAAATGTAATTAATGAACAAGAAAGAATTCTAGTCATTAATAATCCAATAAATAAAAAATACTGATCATTCAAGTTAATATGAATCAACTAAGATAATAAATTAATAAGATCTAGTAAATAAATGATTTATATTGAATAAATTAATTGAATAAATTAATTTTAACTATTATTTAAAAGACACATGTATACTCAAGTTGATTGAGTGATTGATCAAATTATTAATTTATAATTATCAAATTCAACATTATCTTAGAAATAAATATCAAAAGAGACTGATAACTAATGATAACATCTAATAAATCAGTGAAATCTTTTAAATGACAATAATTGGTATATCCAAGCGAATTCTCCAGTAAAATCATCTAAAAAGCATCAAATTTCCCTGAAATAACTCTAACTTTAAAGATTAGTATTTTATCGAAAAATACCCTTAAAAGGTTATATATTTCCCTCAAACTAATAAGATTGCTTAAAATCCCATTTAAATGACTATAATTCTAACTTTAATTCCTATTATCACGAATATTTCCCTATAAAACATGTAAAATCATCAACTAAACAATTTACAAAGTCTAATGATAAAAAACAGTTATAATTAAATTTTTGTTCTAAAAATAAATCACTGTTCTCGAAAATTTAAAATAAATATTGCTATTATTGCTTGAAATTTAACTACAATATAACCAAGTAGTGGCATAGAAAGATTAAATTTATCCATATTTCTTCAAATGATCATTTTTACCGATATTCAACCGACTTAATTACTAAAATCACCAGATAAATTTCTCCCAATAAAGATCAATTTTCTTTAGTCGATGTTTTAAATCAATATTTCTCAACTTTTGTCATTATCCATCTAAATAAAGATAAAAATAATTTAAAGTTGATATCAATCCCAAATTTTCTGTAAAGATTTCAATGTCAAAACCAAGTAAATCGATCATTATCCATACTTAATAAAACAATGTTCTAAACCCTAAATCTAAATTAATTTACTGTGCATTCATTACAATCTAATAAAACAATATAATTCATAACTGACTAATGTATTGCAATTTCCCTTAAAACATTCATATTTTACCAACATCACCCTTAAAAAAATCATATATTCCATCTAAACCGATTCCTCATCAAATCCAACCGAATATATCCCCTTAAAAGATCATATATTTCCATCTAAACCGATCTCTCATTAAATCTAATCGACAATATCCCATCTTAACCGATCTCTCACCAAATATTTCTACCCTTCTAAATATCCAACCGACTATATCCTTTAATTCTACCCACTTGAGGTTATATCCCCTTTAATTCAATCAATCCTCTTAAAATTCTTAGAGAATTCTTCAAAAATATGAATTTTTATTAACTTATCGTCATCCAACATACATCTATGAAATAATTTAGTACCTAAATTCATGTAGTAAAAGATCAAAATTCACTAGTTTGCTACAAATATTTCACCCATCAAATACCTAACTAGAGATTTTATCTATTGATTGATCATAATTCTTCATCGATTCAGCCAATCATTTTCAAGCAATAATAGCAAACTAAATCACAAATTTCAGTATATCTTACAATAATTGTCAAGTAAATTTAAAGTCCTTTATAAAATTAACTGGTTTCTTAGCTTATGTTTTTTAAAAGTAAATCAATGTGTAAATGGTAATATTCTTAGAAAACTATTGAAGAGTATTTAGTCAAATGCATTAAAAAGTCATCAAAAATTAAACCTATTACTTGATTATCAACCTAAGTCATTAAAAATTAATATTTATTTAAAATTTAAAAAATTTAGCAAATTATCAAGAAATTCAATTAAAATCATCATTAAAACTTTAAATTTTAAAATATTCTTTCAGTCAACATGAAATTCTTAGAAAATTATTCAATATCCTCATCAAAATTTATTCTATCAATTGATTATTGTACAACCTCTAATTATTAACTTGTCATTAAAAAATTATTTACGCGTTATGAAAAAGGCGTCAAAAAATATCATGAGCTTACATTCTTATTTGCAATATCCTAAGTGTATTAAAATGAATCGTCGATCCCCTTTTCATTTGACAAAAGAAGAAGAAACGAAATAAAACGCTGAAGGTATATTTGACCCTCTCTGTCCTAACTATAATGAAAAATTACAATCAGATACAATGGATGTAGAAGATAACAAAACATAAGTTCAACATAATAAAAATGAGTTTCTATCGTTGTACATGGCAAGAATGAAACAGTGTGAGTCAACTTCAAAAGTTTTTAGCTCCAGTTAAATTGAACTTTGTCAATGAATTTAAGTATTTTGAATCAACGGGAACTCAAGGTCCGAATCTTGAGCTTTTATAGAAAGCACTTCTTTCAATTAAGCCAACATCTGTTGAGAGTGAAAGGCCTATTTCTAGCTCTGGTTAGTGCTAGGTTAGCTTCGACTACAATTGACGCGTTATGTTTCATTCGAAATTACTATAAAAATGCAATGTAAACTTCGATATCGAAATAAATTGCAATACATTATTCCTGTTTAAATATTTGACTTTTCTTCATAATTTCTCACGGAAACAATATCTTGTATAAACTCGAGTTTTACTCGAGTTAAGATGTTTCGAGTTTGTTCAAACCCTATTACACACACGTATCTAACCATTCATGATAATTATTAATTAGGTAATTAGATTGATTAGTTAATTATTAATAAATTATTAGGTTCAATACAAGTTATTACGCGCGCGGGGAATATTATATATATATATATATATATATATATATATATATATATATATATAGTCTGAGTTTATCCGACAAGATATTCTGTCCCCCTATGGGTACTGGTCGTAAAGGTACTGATCGTAAAGGTACTGCTAAAGATATTCAAGGCAAAACTTTAACATATTATTATTATTATTATTACACACAATGTATAAAAATACAAGTAAAAAATTGATCACAAAGGTACTGCTAAAAATATTCAAGGCAATAAAATCAATAAATTTATTAAATAATTTAACCACATCATAGAAAATAATCATGTCCAAAATAATTATCATCTGCTGAGACAGCTTCTGTTGAATCTATAAATATTTTCGGTGTCACCGCCCCTATAATGGCCATATGCCAAACTTTGATTTTTATCCACCCAATTTCGCTTATCATCTCTACATGTGAAGTCTCTTTTATAAATTTTAAATACTAAAAAGTTGGTGATTTTTCGATGTTATTCTAAACTGAGGGACTGTGTATATTTTATCGTTTAAATAACAATCTAGATACGACTGATGTGTTAGTCCAGTATCTTTCATACTAATCCCCTTAGCCTTCATACTTTCCTCATCACCCATTAAATTGTAAAATTTATGTCTCAAGAACACCCAATCTTTATATAATAGTCCTTTATTCTCGTCTTTGAATTATTATACTTTAAATATACACTCAAACTAAAATTTATTAACACATTCACATTCATCATCTTCACATTTCATAACATTTTCAACAACATGATCTATACAATCGTTATATACACGAGGTTCAATATCCGTAAATTCCTCCATAGGTTCATCAATTTCTTGTATGATTTCCTCGTCATCTTGAGTGTTTTCTTCATCAATTTGTTCAGTTTCATCAGTTTCATCAAATCCTGAATCTTCACTCTCTGCTACCCAGTCTATATTTAATGCATTTGAAATTGATAATTGACACTTGTTCCCGATTGGGTGACAATGATGATTTATTTTTTTTGATTGTGTTTGTTTTGTTGATAATAATGGTAATAAACTTTGGAAACTTTCGTTATAATTTGTAGAGACGTAGTACTTATAATGAAATTTTATTATTCGTCAGAATAAAGTGTAAATAAATTATGATTAAATCTCCTGTCGTAGTGCCACCACGTGTATGGCGTACACTAAGCGTTTATTTGTTTCCCAGAGAATATCGGCAACAAGGGATGTTGATGGAGTTTACAGTGATTTCGCACAAAATGAACTCAGACCGGTCCGGGGAAGATACTAGCCGAGGACGGTACAATTTTAAGCGATCAATCACTCAGATAAGATAACCGTGTTCAGTAGCGTGAGTTTCATGTGTGTCATTATTTGTTTAGTGTTCGAACTCATGTAAAATCTATGCAAGGACAGAGAGCAGGCGCACCAACAAGTGGAGAAGCTTCAGACCCGTATTACCAAGTTCAAGTCGCGGTGCCGGGAGCTCGAGATCACCTGGTTTAGCACCGCCTAAATGAAGAAGCGGCTAACGCTCATGCAACAACTTCAACTCCAAGGACCTCAAGACCAGATTGAGATACGTGCACTGGAGATGCAACTCCACCAGCAAGTTATCGATCGGGACGTGACCGAGCAGGTCCGATCTCTTCTAATAGAACTTGCAGCAATCTATCCACCGGCTCAACCTAGCAAACCTAAACGGAAACGAATGGGTCGTGACACGCGGGAAAGGATTAAGAAGCTCTTAATGGCCGATGCTGGCCAACGGAACGAAATTGACCCGAAATGAATGTTTGTGTTAGGCTAGACCTTAAACTATAATTTGTGACTGGAATGCGTAGGTACATAGCACGCAAAAAGCAAAAAGTACAGTTAAATATAAGAATACACCAAGTAAACAATATTAATTAAATGAGAAAACAACAAAAATATAAACCCCGAAATTAAATAAAATAATACAAATGCAAGAAGTTGTGCAAAAATTTAACTCAAAAATAGCAAAGAAACATAGAGTTACAAAAAACAGACTCGAATAATTTAAAGACAGTAAAAACAGTAAAAATTCTAGAAAAACCCAGAACATTCCATAAAAATGGCGATAACCATCATGAAAGCCACATAAAACAATAAAAGTTATCAAAATAAATAAATTAGTAATAAAAATAAAAATTCTTAAAAAGAAATTCAGGAAACATCAATTAAAATAAAAATTGAATTAAAAGTAATATGGAATGTTCTGGAACCGTTCCAAATCCATCATGGAGGTAAAATTAGCAAAAAATATTTAGAAAATAAAAATTTAAAAATAAAAATAAAAATTATGACGCAAAAATCGCCATTAAAAATATCAAAAATAGAAAATAGAAAATTCTAGAATAAAAAGAATTCTAGTTTGTTTTAATGCATCAATACATACACGTGTACTTGCACACACAAAATAGGTATATATACCGACGCATTTTAGTCACAATTTAGACACTTTATGCCAAAAACCCTTTTTCTTCGACACCAGAAAATTAATAGTAAGAGAAATTTTATTGCTTTGTTAATTTATGATCATTTATATGTATATGTTTATTAATTCATGCTGATCATTTGAATTTTTTTTTTATTTTTTTTTACTTTTCTCTAGTTATGTACATTTAGGCAAGAGTGATCATCGTCGTTTTAAGGAGGTTATGCTCACGACGATGACCAACCTTGCTTTCAAATTTAATTAAATCTACATTCACAATTTCTGGTCTACGACCCTACATGCATTAAACTTATGAATTTTAACCGGAGGTCGCCACGAACGATTGGTGTCTAACCATGAGTAGGGCGGGTAAACCCATGCCGGTAGTTGGCATAGTCATAGGGACTATGCGGACGAAATAACCTTTGGGATATTAATCGCGGGAAACATAATACAATAAGGCCTATCGTACCGTATTCAGTTGAGTCGGGAAATAGGAAAATTTTAATTAATTCGACCGTTCGGTAAATGACATACTAAAAATAAACACTTAACTATCTTGTAGGAAATATATCACTAGGAATACCTAAACGGGAAATATCCCAGACTCAAATTATCACAAAAGTTCTCAAGTAGTCGGGTAATTGTACAAATTATTATTCAGTATGCCCGATATTAATTAATAAACTCTAGTAATATTATTCCTATTTATATTCAATCATAAATGTAGTTTGATCCCCGTTCGAGGATGTATTCATCATAAACTTAAATCATTTTATAAAATTACCTACCTTTATATATGTGTCTTTAAACATTACTGTAAAGTTTTGATAACAAACACAATTGCATTTTAAAATTTTTTTTTTTTCATATCAGTTATTGATTGTACCATAACAATTTATTAACGGAAAATAACTGGATTTTTTATCTAGGAGATGTTGATCGGAAAGGGTGCATTGCAAAGCTTTGATAGAGTCAATGACAAATATATATACTTTGATCACAAAATACCATTATGATGCATATTCCAATTAGGAAGAGAAATTCTGTTATAATCGTTGAAGATACTAACTTCGAACCGCATGAATTCCTCTTTGGTGGTATAGCTCCTGCTCTCGCCAACTCGATTATCTACCTAACTTAAGGTAGAATCACGCATCCACAACGTGAATACCATAGTGTAAGTGATCAAAAATACACATGAACATACATTACAATAGTAGGAATCTTTTAAAGGATCGTATTTCCATGGGGTCGCGAAATATATAATCTTGATTCATGAATTCCTGCCTCAATGTTAGAGTGTAGGCAGTAGATCTAAATCTACCGTTAAGAGGTCCGATTATCGAACGATTTCTTGATGAATTTTGCGGATTTGAATCCATAATAGTAAATTTGGCAGAAGTTTAGAACCAAATTTATTACTGAAATTAGAAACTGAAATTCAAAGTTAGGATTACAATCAAATTGCAACAAACCATGAACAATAAAATCCATACATGAGGGAACAACTTCCCAAAAGTTGGAATGCTTCGTCGCGACAATGAGAGCACAAAATTAATTTTCTTCACCTAATTGAATAAAAATTTGAGGTGCCATTAACGGCAGGGAAAGTTTTTCTTACCAATTAATCGATTTCGGATATACGAAAACTGTTAAGATATTTTTTTTATGGTAATATCATTATCATTATCATGTGTGCATTAATAAAAACTATCGCATTAAATAATCATAATTTAGTTTACATTTCATTAACTTATCATAATATATATTTTACTTATATTTCATTAACTTATCATAATATATATTTTACTTATATCTCATTAACTGATCATAATATGCATCCTACTTATATTGTATCCAAAATTATAAACTGTGAATTTTTATGAAGAATCCCCCCCCTCTAATCACGTAGTAATTAACCATTCTCAGGTATGAGGAATTGGATCATATTCATATAGAATTAAAGTAAATTTCCTTTTGAAATTATAATTTCATAAATGAGTCCCCAAGCCGTACATATGTAGTCATCCTATAAATTATTATCGTTATGTTTATTACCGATATTATCATTAGCCTCATCTCACGTTTATTGTTAATATTATTGCTATTGTAACTGTTCTTATTATCATTATGGATATGGTTATTATTATTAACACCACTCATGTTAACATTATTATTAATGAAAGTTCGAATCACCATCAGGGTATAGGAAATCCCAGAGTAACGGGGGAATAATGTGTCAACGAGATGTCTTTTCCTTTTCGAACTAGACCAACATCATCCAAAAGAAATTAACTAAATCATATTTCTACGTAAAATTATTTATTATTAATTATTACTAGAAAACGTGTCGTTGCGGTTAGAAACCAAAAATTACATTTATAATTTTGTTTATTAAGCATTACTATGAGATTTAATGGGTTTAGTTCAACAAATGTATTTTGCAGTAGAGATCTTAAGCCTGTTTTATTTCACAAATTTAAATCATTAATTAGATAAATGCGGATGAATAGGGATACAATAGTTAACTTAATTATTATATATGATCAAATTCCTAACCTCGAACACTCGAGAAAATTCCCTCGAGTTAGTTGAAAAGTCAAAGTCGAGTAACTACTTCCCACTCTACACTCCTCTCAACCACAAGAGTCACCGTCAGTTAGTTGGATGCGAGTTACATTTGAGGTTGAGAAATAAAATCATGTTCAAACGCCCCTAGTTAACCCTTTCGCCCCTATTTGGGACAATACGTCCCAGAAACTTTCATCATGATCCTACTGGGATATTTTCAAAGCAATTTGCGGTGTTAAAGTTTATTTTCAGTGTTTCATTGTTCTAGGATATTCAGAAGCGCCACGATTACAAAAATGAGAATATTTCATATTTAGGTCAATATTAACAAGTTCCAATATATAAATTTAGCATAGTGTCATTAGCGGAAAGTCGGTGCGAAAGGGTTAATACGAACCCAAATGGGTGACTGAAAACCAGTTATGAGATACTTTGATATTTCTCTCATCATTATAGATATGCCCAACACTAGGTCAAGGAATGTGCAGGCCGGTCCCTCATCATCCGACTCCAGCCTTGGAACAATCCACGAGGAGGCGGATGAGGTCACCAGATTGGACCGGGAGGAAGAGCTCACTCGCCTGAGGTCCAGATGGATCTGGTACAAGATCCATGATTGGACCTACCAGAACGTAGTCCCAGTGGTCCCGAAGGCGGAACCTTACATCAACTACACCTCCCTGGCTTTGATTGACGCATTCGAGGAGGCGAAGGAGGCAGTGGACCGGTTGCATCGGCTCGAAGATGCAACCCTGGCCGGCGAGCTCGAGGACGTCGACGGATACGCCCGAGCCCAATGCCACCCTATAAGTGAACCCACATCTACGTTGTGATCAATGACTATGACTTGTCCATTAATAGAAAACCGATTAGCATGCATCGACTTTGTTATTAAAATGTAATGTGATGGACGTCTTTTAATCTAGGTGTAAAGTATTACTCTTAATGATTTGGTTGTCAATATTAATTTAATTGTTTGTATTGCTTTATTTTTGATAATTTTCCTTAACGTTGACTATTATTACCAACCCTATAAGGTTTTAGTGAGATTCATAGGACTAGGTTTAGGTGCGCGCAGAGGAGGGCTGCGACGAGGAGATTATATTCATTTAGCGTTGATACTCATAATAATGTGCGAACACTCGATGATGATGTGAAAATTACTGATGTTGTCTTGTTTTAGTGCTAAAACTCCTGGAAGAGACGCGGGCAGACAGAGAGCGGGCGCAACAACAAGCGGAGGAATACCGGGCCAAGCTGACTCGAATCAAAGCCCATTGCCGGAATTTCGAAAGTACTTGGTTCCCGCCGGCAGAAATGAAGAAACGGATGAAGCTGATTGCTCAACTCCAATTCCAGAGTGCTCAGGACCAGGTTGAGTTGCGGGCTCTCCGTCTGAGGGTGAAGGAGCTGGAGACCAAGGTGTACCAACAATACATCGATCGGGAGGTCATCACCAAGATCCGTCCCATGAGCGAACTGCTCCAGAGACCGAAGTAGTGCGTACCTTCGATTCCCCCAGGAAGAAGATTCGGCCAGGCAAGGCTGCACGGGCCAAAATGAGACAAGCCAGCCTGGCCCAAACAACATTTCAACCAACAGTACTAGAGCCTACCCCGAAAGAATCGGCCAATACACCATAAACTCTGATTTGTGTTTTCTGAATAAATTGTTACTTGTATACCAGCATCCAGGCATTCTGACTTTTCCATAATGTTAATTGTCGTAACAGGGACCTAAAGAAATCGGACATAAGCCTTCTATCGGCAGTCGTGAACCCCAGCGGGTGCTAGACAATTATAGTATGCTAAGCATGCTCACTTTTTGCTAGTACCCAAACCCTTGATACAGTCAGTACCAACGTTGATTGCTCAACGGGTATCAAGTGGTCAGCTGTAAATTGTATTCTGGGTTACGCTGGAAACAACATGAGGAGGTAGATATTTTAAATTACCTGACTTACCTGTAACCCACCATTTGTTATGTATTTTATATATATATATATATATATATAAGGGTAATGTGTGTGTAAGATGGGTGTAAAAACAAGTCATGGAGTTGTGAAACCAATCTAATAGAGGTACCAGACGAAATCGGACACAGACCTTCTATCGGTAGTTCGTGAACCCAAATGAGTGCCCGACATTTATAGTGCAGATATTGCGCTCACTTTTTGCGAGCACTCACCCACTTGATACATTACCAACGTTGAACACTCAGTTGGTATCAAGCGGAGAAATATTGTTTGTATTCTGGGTTACGCTGGAAACTGCACGACAAAGTAAAATGTTTGTATACCTATAACCCACCACATATTTAGTATTTTAAATCAAAACTCGAGTTTTTTATTACAAACTCGAATTAATGGGATTGTTAAAACTCGGGTCTTACTCGAGTTTTTTAACTCTGAGTATATTATTGTATGTCTGAAATACGTCTCAAATGTCATGTTCATTATTGCGTAATAGTCTTCGATCCTAACGAGATAAATACTTGAACTGTAATATCATAGAATAGATATTAGAAAATTCTAGACTTTGATTTATTTAATAATCCCGATTAAATAACATTTTTTTAAATCAAAACATCTATCAACAGATAGAAAAGTCCTTATTAAATAAATTCCCTAGTCTTTTATTAATTAAAGTTTTGACAGGTTAAGAACCTCGCAAATATGAAATAGTTACTGGTATTATTTGAACAGACTATCAGATTTTCTATGAAATTTTAGTTGTGGTCCCCTTTGATATGTAGATTAGGAGAAGTGTTCGATGCTTTACATTACATAATTTAAATGCATGTTTTTATTGCTTTACAGCGAATTGCTTAGGTTAGCGCATCAGTGTGACCAATAATATCAGATTATATTTTTTAACAATATTGTTTGATAATTTCAAGTGAATATTGCACCATTATTTAATATCACGCACCCCACACATTTAACACCCCAAGCGATCGCTTATACTGCCTGTACATAGACTGCGTATCATGTTGAGCCAACTATGATCTTATTCACTGTCCTCATATACTTTAATAATTTTCTGATTTCTGTAATCTTGCTCCAAACACCAAACCAAATAAAAAAAGTTATTTCTTATAATCCAATTAAATCAAAATTTATTAAATCAATTGTAATTTTTTTACAACAATTTATTTAATAATGAAATTAACTAACATTCTCGGTAAGGATTCTCTTTCAATGAATCCTTCCACTGATGTAGAGGCTCCAGTTATAAAATTGAAATCTCAATTTTCAAAAAAGAACTTATCCCGGCCTCTAGATTATTGGAGTAAGCATAATCCTATATTAATGGCCGAAGAAATATTTTATGAATCAAGAAGTGCTAAAACTGGAAAATTGCAGTTTATATTTTCTTGTATTGGATATTCTTTGGGTCTGGGAAACACATGGAGATTCCCTGTGTATTGTCTTAAAAATGGTGGGGGTTCATTTGTGGCTGTCTATTTTATAATAACCTGTTTGGTTGGTTTGCCAATGATTCTTTTAGAGTTATGTTTGTCTCAATTTACTAGTAAAGGGGCTACAGAGTGCTGGAACTTGGCTCCAGGTTTTAAAGGAATTGGGTATTCAATGATTGTCATTAATCTATTCTGCGGTCTTTGTTATACTGTAATACTTGGTTGGATTTTATTTTATTTTATCAGTACTCTACAGACAAAACTTCCGTTTTTAACATGTGACAATTCATGGAATGATGAATCGTGTGTTGAATCGGGTTTGGTATTTCGTAATATATCAAATTATGAAACTTCTTCTGAACAATTCTGGTTCCGATTTGTAACCACTCGTTTTTCCAATTATGAAAAATCTTTAAATCAAGTCGGAGACAGTCCATATATATTGATTTGGTATTCATCGTCCTGCGTTATTATTGCATGGATGTTATCAGCTTTTATATACATAAAGGGGGTTAAAATCTTTAAAAAATGGTTTGCTGTGTCTCTCATCTCACCGTACTTGGTAATGATTACCACTATCATTCTAGGCTTACAGTTACCGGGTTCGTTTAAAGGATTTTTGTATTTCTGGTTACCTACTAAAACCTATTTCTTTAATCTTAGAACTTGGGAGTATGCACTGGAGCAAGTGTTCTATTCTTTGGGAATCGGTTTGGGTGGCATGCTTACGATCGGTAGTCACAATAAATTTAATAGAACTATTCAAAATTATGTCTTTTTCATTTGCTTCATAAATATGCTAACGGCATTTTTATATGGTTTGAGCTTGTTTTTGGTAGTTGGTTTCATGATGGAAAAATATTCTTTGGATTTTTTGGAAATCTCTAAAATTTCTGGAAATGGATTAATGTTTTTAATTTATCCCGAATGTTTTGGTAGTTTCAAATATCCGAATTTAATCAGTAGTATATTTTATTTGATGGTTTTTGTTGTTGGTATCGACAATATGTACATTATAATGGAAACTGTCATTGGGGGTTTTGTGAATATTTTCCCAGTCATTGAAGAAACGATATATCATAAGTTTTGTTTCATCATACTGCTCCATATATTGTGTGCCACATTTTCGATGATTTTTGTAACCAAGATTGGATACAGTTGGTTCAGAATCTTTGAGAAATACACTTTCTCAATTAATTTAACTATTGTCGCTTTTTTTGAAACTTTTGTTGTAACTTATATGTACAAAGTAAAGAATTTTTCTCGAGATTACAAAATGATGGTTGGTAAAGACCTATCCATTGCATGGAAAATTGTTTTTCATGTCCCCGCTCCGATTGTATTCGTCATTTTTATATTCTCATTAGCTACGGTCCAAGGAACTTCTTCCGGCTATTCCCATTATTATATAATTTATCCGATTTGGGCAGAAATAATAGGGTGGATGATTTTAATTGGAACAATATTACCGATTCCAATTTATTTTGGATATTTTATAATCAACAATGTAAGAATGGAAAATATGACGTTAAAGGACGCATTTCAAAAAAGTGTGTTACCAAATTTAAAGTGGGGACCGATGAAAAAACAAAATTGGCTTATTGAAAACTTTTACCGTAATAGTTTAATAGAACTGAAATATGAAACGGATCGCTACCAATACGAGATTGATTCATCAAAACAAAACATTATTCGTCCAAAATGGTTTCCCAAGTTTAGGAATCTCCTAACTGAAGGAGATTTTTCCGAAGTACAGAAAAGTAAAAATTTTTCAGTTTCACAAACTCTGAATGTTTGAATGCTTTACTATTTTTACTATTTATTTGTTAATAAATTTTACTTAAAATTTCCATTTATTATACAATATTAACTGATTCATGCTTTTGAACGAACAGTGTTCGCAGGCAACGCATGCGCCGCAACGCGCCAACCCGAGCACTGCTTGCGTGTTTCGACTTGTCTGCATTTTTCTGGTTTTTTTAATTATGGTGGGTTACCAATGACCAAACGTTTTATCTTTCGTGCTGTTTCCAGCGTAACCCAGAATACAACCTTGTTTTACCGCTTGATACCCGTTGAGTAATCAACGTTGGTACTGTATCAAGTGGGTGAGGGCTCGCAAAAAGTAACAAATTGAATTCGCAAAAAATAAATTTGGCATAAAGAGTGTTTTGTGACAAAAATGTGGCGGTATATATACCTATTTTCGTTTGTGTGAATACGTGTGTGTGCGTTGATGCAGTAAAACAAACTCGAATTCTTTTTAATTCTAGAATATTCTATTCTCGATTTTTGATGATTTTAATGGCAATTTTAATGCCATAATTTTTGTTTTTATTTTTAAGATTTTATTTTTGAATTATTTTTTATTAACTTTGCCTCCATGATGGATTTGGGCATTTCCAGAACATTCCATATTAAATTTAAGTTAATTTTTATTTTTGAATCGATTTTTCTGAAATATTTTCTTGAATTTTTATTTTTTAGTTTAAATTATTTATTTTATTAATTTTCCTTATATTGAATGGCTTCCACGATGGATTTCGCCATTTTATGAATTGTCCTGGATTTTTGTCTAGAATTTAGCATTTCTACTACCTTTCGACTTTATTCGAGTTTGTTTTTTGTATTTTTATGTTTCTCTGTTATGTTTGAGTCAATTTTTCTGTAATACTTCTTGCATTTGTTAGATTTTATTTTTAATTTAAATGTTTTCATTTTCTGTTATTTTTCTTTAATTATTATTGTTTATTTGATGTCTTATATTTTAAATTTGACTAAACTTACTGCTAGGTGTGCATGTTATGTACCACCACATTTTGTCACATTTACAAGATTTTGGGTCTAGATATCAGTTCTAGCCCAACAATTGTCTAAAGAAAATCAACATTTAAATGGCGAAACGATTTTTTTTTGCAATAGGTTAAGTTTTTCTGCGTTTTTTTTATATCTGTGTTTTATTTTGATCTTTTTTGAATTGAAAATTTTTAAAATTATGTAAACTCTTTAAATTGTTGAGTTTTTTAATTGAAAGTCGGCTACCTCTCTGACTCCTTGTGTTCTTATTCAGCCAAATAACTCAAACCCAACACAGAATACTTTTTATTAAATCTTTATCGCAATTACAATTTGTCACTATTTGAACCTCTCTCTCTAGATACTTTTCACTCGATAAGGTAGAAAAACCCAAGGAGTAATCACCTTTTCTGGTTCGAGACTCTTTTAAATTAATATGTTTCTCTTTCAAATTATTGATCACCAGATTGTGCTTCTTTGCTTTTCTTTCTCTCTTCGACCAAATGGCGGTTTGTTCACTTCTGAGCTCTCTTTTTATACTTTTCATAAGAGGCCAATTATCTAGAAAATTGCGCTAAATTATCCTAAATCAATATTTTTGGGTTTCTAATTTGTTTACCCATGATTAGCGCTCAAAATATTCCTCTTTTTATCTAACTTCTCGGGTCTCACTGCGAATCGGGTTTCCTATGGCACTCGGGTTTCCCATGGGCTCGGGTTTTCCATTACCGATTAATTAATTTTAATTAATTTGTTTTTTCGCATTAACTTTCCCTGTGAACACTTTATTAAATTTTTATTATAATTTCTGAATTCGTCTATCAATTTGGCGTTTAACCATACCCAATACCCCCGTTCAATATTGATTTTTGATTTTTATTAAATTTTAATTAATTTTACACTTTTATTGCTTTAAACCCATTTTTGTTATGCTTTCTTTTCATATATAAATTTTTGGTTTTTGCGCTAACCCCAACAAAGTACAAAATAAAATAACCTGATGTTTTTAGTTCTTTATTTTATTAAAAACATGAATATTAAGTGGTTAATATAGCATTAACTCTGAAACGACCGACAAAAATTACAAACAACAAATTAGTGCCCATTGTTAGAAAATATTAGGCTGATAAGAATCCAAAACAAATTGCTGAAAAACTTGAATTAAATGTTAAAACATTGGCATCAATAATTTGTTTATTTAAAACGGCAGTAAGAGTAGAGGCATTGAGTATAAGAAGTTCGAGAGCATGTAAAATAACAAGAGCCAAAATTTTTATCCGGTCTGAAATTGGTTACACTGGATGCTTTAATAATTCAACTCTCTGTTAAGAAAGTTTTAATAAAATATTATTTGCTAAATATATTTATTATATTAATGTCATATTCAAAAAAATCAAAATTTAAAAAATATTTTTAAAAATGGATTAAATTAAATTGGAAAAATATTAAACTAAATTAAAATTGGATTAAATGATTAAATAATTTCCAAATAATTTAGCAGTGGAAATAATTTAAAGTTTTATAGAAATAATTTAGCCCTGAAAATAACGAATGATCTGAGCCAAACTTTTTTTCCAAAGCTAATTTATTTCTGTAACCCGTTAAACTTGCATTTAGAATCAATTAAATTAATTATTCCTTTTTTAAATTGAACCCATTTCACAATAAGGGCCTTCATTGTAGAAAGATAGAAAATTCTAATGCGACAAAAATTCATAATCGCATGAAAGGTGCAAAAAATTTCTATAATTATTCCATACAAACAAATATGTAAGTTTTTTAATTAATTTGTTTTTTATTAGAATCTGTGCCAAAAATATATTGACTTCTACTAAGAAAAAATATTACATAAAATTCGAAGAAATAAAAACGCATTTAGAAAATATTGAAGTGTTGAGTAACCACAAAAATGTTTAATTTCACAAATAAATATTTTAACTTTATGCTCGTTTTTCTATTCCCCAACCTTCAATTTAAAATTGATATATTCATTCGTAACTTTTCATTTGCCACCTGTCCATATCTTTCTCCCAAAATTATTGATATTTTGATTTTTTAACTTTTTAATTTTAATTAATTTTTTGAACAAAAATTTATTTAGTTCTATGATTATATTTTATTTTTATACTATTTTGCATAGCTCCAATGCTTTGTAATTAATTATTTGTCAAAGGTTAAATTATATTTACCATTTAGATACATTTTTAATAAATACATCAGAAAAGAAATCAGTGGTGAAATTGGAAAAAAAGTTCTCATTTAGATACCTGTTTTTATTGATACTTTGGAGTAACTATAGTATATGGGACGCAAAAAATAATGCATCCACATATTACATTCTTTCGTTTTATTATATATAATAGTAATTTATCCGACAAGAAAGTTTGACCCCTATGGGTACTGTTAACAAGAGTACTGGTCGCCAGGCAATATTCGTGTTCCTATACCCCTATACTTCATTTAACACTTTATCTTTATTCAAAATTACATTGGAAGCAAAAGTTTAGAAATTTGCGTCCCATATACTACCGGTACTTTAGCTATTATTTTTTAGAAGTGTAGCCCAATCAATTGTTCTCAATTTCAATTGCGGATCGCTCTGCCGTTAGCGAATCAAATCAAGCATTATCGACTAATTGAAATCGATTTATTTTTCAATGACGGAATTAATTGTCGATAAAAGCCAAATATGCAATGAAGAACGATTTGTGAGTTATTTCTAATTCCTGACAAATTATTTTCAATTTGAAATTTAGAAATGGAAAGAATGTTTTGTTTTTATCCTTTTTCCTAAAAGTCGAGCGCAAGCATATCGCAATGCAGCAGTGAAAGAAAAAGCTGTCATATCAAGATATTCAATTCATAATCCGGGACAAATTGTTGGATTTGCATACCATGTTAGGATAATAAATGGGAAATGGTGAATAAATCTCAATGTTTAGGTTCAAGTAGTTGAAGGAAATTGGAATTGTAAATTATCTGTTGGAGTGTTTCGTTTCGCTACGTATAATGATGCGAAAATGTGGCTTGAGAGCGACAATGAATTCCGTCAGCAAGATTTTCTAACCAATGTTGATATTTGGATTGCACCAATTATTAATGAAGATTTGACTAGAAAAGGTAATTTTAATAATTAGCGGTAGGAAAGTTTATTTGGGTAAACTGAAGTTCACCCCCCCCTATATAGTCAGAGTTTATCCGACAAGATATTCTGTCCACCTATGGGTACGGTTCACAAGGATAGGCTTGAATATGAGCAGTACCCTTGTGAGCAGTACCCTTGTGAGCAGTACCCTTGTGAGCCGTACCCATAGGGGGACAGAATATCTTGTCGGATAAACTCTGACTATATATATTGCAGTAATACCCCAATTTGGGGGGGGGGGGGGTATACTTCAGTTTACCCGTTTATTTATCTAACTTTTCCATATATAAATTTATCAGTGGCGCAGCCAGGATTTTGTCTTGGAGAAGCAAATAAAATAAAATAAAACGGTCCTCAAGTTCAAGCAATACTATTGTTGTCAAACTATAATTGTTTGAGGAAGGGGCAATTTGCACGAAAATGTCATATCAACAGTATTACATCGAAAAGGTACAATTTAGGCAATCTGTCTCTAAATTTAGATGTGAAAACCTCTCAGGATATAAATTTATTTTAATAATAATTGAACATTACAAAATAAAACTAAAACTAAACAATATCTTAAAACTATTAGCAATCACAGATAAAAAAAATAATTATTAAAGAAATATGGTTGTTATTAGGGTTTATACAAAAACCGACTATTTAGAAAACCGGTAAAGAACCTCTAAGTAAGGCTCAAAAATTACCTTTCCCTTTAACTGGATTAACCCCAACATCGATACTTCCTAAATCACGATGCCTACAAAGATCCCATCCGTTTCTCCTGCATGCAATTACCGTTTTTTATAATATGAATAAGTTTCTGTCTATTTTCTTCCACCTGTTTAAAATTTGACCGATTTATTTGACAAGTTACTGCTAACGCCTCTCTAATAATTTCAAATGAAAAGCTGGGTTTGATTTATTTAATCTATCCTAATTGCTATTAACCAATAATGGTTGGTTTAGCTCTGGTTTCTGTGTTGATTTTCGCCTGGCTTGAGAAATTTCAATTCTCTGTCTATCGTGTGCCAACGGTCTTGATTTTAAAACCATTGGAAATATACCGGAATCCCCGTAATAGATCAAATTTCATCCTGGGATTTGAAAATTGCGAGAAATGAGAAGTTCTAACTGCAGCACAACACGGTTCTTCGAAGCAAACACTGGATATATCGCCAAATGATTTTTTGATGACATACGTTTCTCCTTCAGAATTTCAACATTTATCTAAGTGTTTTTAAAACCTATTGACAATGTTTCGGAGCACTTACGTTTGTGAAGCTGGATTCTCTGCAATAACAAACATTAAATCAAAAAACCGAAACAAGATAACTAATGAAAAAACCAGAAATTAAAATGATTACTAACTCAATTCAATGTCAAAGATCTCACTAACAACTTTGTTGAATATTGTCATTGTAGAGACATAAAACTAATTTGAATAAAGATTTTATTGTAAAGGACATTGAAAGAAATAATGGATATATTTGCTCCAGTAGTCAATGTTCCAACGAAAACACGGACAAAGTACTGGTGATTGTACGGAGATTGTTGATGATCTTGAATTTTGGAATGTAGACTCCAGTATTGTACGATGTGAAAGTATTTGAATCTTTATTTGGAATAACTTTATTAATTAACTCTTTTTGACTGAAGACGGGTGGGTCAGTCTGGTTCTCATAACGAACTTTATCAGGATAATCGCTAGAATTAAGAATTAGTGTTCTAAGGTAAATTTCTTGGGTTGAATAGAAGGTGTTAATGACCAAGACCATCAACAGAGAGATCATAGCTAAGAAAATGAAGGCTTCAGTTTCTTGAATGTGGAAGTCAAAGACGCTACAGTCATAATTAAGCTAAGCTACATATGAATATTCCTATTATTGAATGACAACATTTAAAAATTAATTTTTTTTAATAATAACATTTAATAATAAACATTATTTATTATTAGTAGTGAATTTTGTTATTCGTTTGAAAATTGGGTGTGACCCTTCACCGGGTAATTTTTTAGTGATCTGCGGTACGAAGGAGGTTGGACAAAACTGATCTTGATGAATAGTGACATTCGCGATGCCGGTACCCGAATCCATTGAGATAAATCCTCGAAAATTTACAGAACTAATGACCCTAATCCTAAATACTTATTAGTTAAATTTGAATATTCTCCATTTATTATATATAAATTTTTTTTTGTACAAACATACCTTCAATTTTATCTATATGTAATTAGGCTATTCAACTATGCAAATAATAAGCCAAGAGGTTTGCTTTTTCAAAGATATTTTTCTTCATAAATATCTGCCAAGCGAAGAAGCTTCGACAATAAATCATGATGGTCATCCATTTGTTATAAATCATGAAAATCCGTACTGCTGGAGAGGTGTTCCTCCACCTGGACATACGATTGTAAACCAGTTTTCTTCTATAATGAATTTCGAAAGATATTTAGCAGCAGGTAATAAATTTTATCATTACATTGCATTTTATTGAGTTTATCTAAAAAGTAATAACAGAATTTTTGGTAAGGAATAAAAACAATATTTTTTCAAATTCTGAAATAATATTAAAATATGAATTTTATTTTGATCTATGACTTGTTACCATCTTACAGATAGCTTTATAGCATCATCTTGTCAGAATTGGTAATATTTACAGTCAAAAAATATTGGAATCTAAATTTTGCAGGTCTCTAGAATTAAAATCTGATTGTGGCAAGTGATGAAGTTCCTAAATGACATTGATTTTGCTTTTCATAATACAAATAAGACTTACCTATAATAAATGTATGTGTGTCAATAGTTAGAACTCACATTGAATTGGATCCGTTACAATAAATAGACTCTTACACTATTGAAAGATAGAAAAAATCGCTGTTCGAAAATAAATAAATACATNCTTCTATAATGAATTTCGAAAGATATTTAGCAGCAGGTAATAAATTTTATCATTACATTGCATTTTATTGAGTTTATCTAAAAAGTAATAACAGAATTTTTGGTAAGGAATATATCGGATGCTTCTTAGGAGTTGTGAAAGTAATTAAATAGAATTAGTATTTAATTTCCAGTTTTAAATAGATTTAAATAATATAATAAAATTGTTGAGGTACGTAAATTAACATAAATTTAAATGAAATTTAGGTTAATAATTGAAATAAAAAGTAAGTGAAGAAAAAAGACAAATAAAAGCGTGATCATGCACAAAATTGATAGTAAAGGAAAATGTGATGGAAGCAGTATTAGAAAATGCCAAATGCAATTACGAAAGGCAAGAATCCGGAAATCCGAGAAAAATCAATAAATGGTAAAATCATCGAAATCGAATGGGGAAAACGGGACAGGTATAGATTAGCTAATGGTCAACAAGATGATGATTAGGGATTTATCAGAAAATGGTTAGGAAGGGTCGAAAAGCATTCAAATGTATGAAAACAGAAAACGTTAATTAATTAATTAATTGGCTAATGGAAAACCCGAGCTAATGGAGAACCCGAGAGATAAAGGAAACCCGAGCTGGGTAAACAAGAAGAAAAGTAAACAGAAGCAAGATTTGGGCCCATTATGCTTGGCATAATGATTAATTGGAAAAGAGCAAGGAGAAGATAGTGCGTGTAGAAAGGCCGGATGGGCCATTAATTATCTTTGTTCGTTGGACCATTACGGGTGACAGCCGAAGCAGATAAGTGGAAGCGAATGTCAAGCGAAAGATTGGCTCGGCAATAACCATTTGTCATCCCGATTTCGAAGAGTATATAAGGAAGGGGAAAATCAGAGCAAATCGGCATTTTGCCTCAGCTAGGGTTAGAAGAAACCGAGTTAGAAATAGGTAAAAACGAATTAAGGAGATTAGTGAAAAGAAGATATAGAATAGGAATACGGAAAGGTGAAAAAGAATCAAATCAAACAGAAAAGGAGGAAAACGTGGGTCAAGAGAATCTAAAGAAATAAAAGCATCAGCGCCGTGCTGAGAATCGGTCAAACGTAACTTTGATTATTGATTGTAAAGTGGTGAGAAAAGATTGTGAATTTTGTTATTTCAATATACATTGGGTCTTTATTGTTTTGATTTAAAGGACACGAGGAGTCAGAGGTAACTGACTTAAATTAACCAAAAACCCAACAAAATTATAAATTAAAATAATAAATTAAATATATTTAAGAATGATTGAAAATTAAAATATAAAATATTTATTGAATGCTTGTGTACGAATATTCTCTATTCAATTATTAACTCATGCTTCCAAAAATATCCTCGAAACTAAAAACAGAGATTGTTTAAATAAGAGAGGCTTTGTGTTGTTTTTAAAAATATAGTTTTGTTTTTAAAATATGGCTCTAATTAATTCAAGAAATCAAATATCTAATAGGAGTTACCTTAAAATCGCGTATCTAGGCCACGGCTTATCTGAAAAAAGTCAATTTTCTTAGAAAAAATATCAAGTGATTTTTAAAGTGATTTTTAAAAATATATATAAATGCGGTTAAAATAAAATATAGAAAGACTGAAATTTAATAAATAAATTACATACTTTTTTATCATAATGCTGTTAATTTATAGAAAAATTAAAAGAACATGATGAATACAATAAATCAGCGGTTCTTAAACTAGGGATCCGCAGGCTGCTGGCAGAGGGTCCGCGAGCACATGACTCACATTTATATTTAAAAATACTGAAATTTTTTGATGTTTTTGGTTTTATTTTTTCTAAATTCCAATAGATTTGCAAATTGGCATAAATCAAATCGAAATAAAATCGTTGATTTTCCATTTAAATTTGAAAAAAAAATAGTAATAGTAACCATGGAAATAAATTCTTTAAAAAGAACAGCTATCTGCGTTAAAAACTAGTTTTTCTTTAAATTGAATTTTTCTTTAAGTTAATTTTCCAATGAAATCAGTTTATCAACTATAATAAAAGTGACGACAAGTAATTGTTTTAAATAAAGAGTAAGAAATTTATAAATATAATCATTTTTATTAGTTATTCGGTACTATAATTATAATTTTAAGTTTCTCTAGTAATTATGGACCAATGGTTGAAATTCGGTAAGTTACCAAAACGCAAAAACGACCAACGAGACGATTCTGATTCTGATGAACATGATATACCATCATGTTCAAAGGCGAAGAAAAATTTTAATTAATAGTTTGATCAGTGCACCATTACTATGCCATCCGGATTTTAATAAAACGTTCATTTTAGATACCGATGTTAATTTTGATTGTATTGGTGCTGTTTTATCGCAAAGAGATGGCAATAATGAAGAAAAGATGGGTCGCATATGGGTCAAAAAGTATGAATAAACATGAAATTGGGTACTGTATAACAAGGAAGGAATTAAATTAAACATTATCTCTACGGGAAAAAATTTATTTTAAGAACTGATCATAAGGCAATCACATTTATGTTAACTACTAAAAAACCAATTACCGCTCAGTTTCAAAATTGGATAAATTTTTTAAGTAGTTTGGACTTGAAATTAGAATATCGTAAAGGTGAAAAACGCAATAATTTCGACGCACTATCACGACTGAATATAGGAAATTGCACACAATGTCAGATGAATCATATTGATGCTAAAGCAGAAAAAATTAAAACTAAAATTTTAGCAATGTCAATAGAAGATCGAACATTTAAATGGCAAAATAATTCTGAAGAAATAATGAAAATAAAAGAAAATATCCAGAACGGCAAAACTGAAGATTATTATGTGGACAATGGAATTATTATGACTCATAACAATAAAATATATATTCCTTCATATATGAAAAACGATTTTATTCTAGAAATCCATAAAGAATTGTGTCATGCAGGAATCAACAAAACTACAAATTACATAAAGAATTATTACAATTTCCAAAAAATGGATAAAGGTATCAAGATAATTATCACAACATGTGAAATTTGCCAGAAACGTAAAACATTCACTGGGAAAACAAAAGAAGTTATTGAAAAATTAATTGCGTATGAACCATTTGAAAATATATATATTGATTTTTGTGGCCCCTTTAAAATGACATTATCTGGCAAAATATATGTGATGGCTATAATAGATCATTTTAGTAAATATATAGTATTAAAAGCTGTAAGAACACAAGAAGAAAAGACATTAATTGATAATGTGAAAAGTTCGTGGATATTGATGTTTGGACGGCCAAAGGAAATTCATGTTGATAAAGGAAAATGCTTCGAATCCCAAGTTTTTAAAAATATGGCAGTAAAGTATCACTTGAAAATAGTTTATTCAAGCCCTTATCATCATCAATCTAATGGACAAATTGAAAGACAATTTATAACGCTAAGAGACTGGATTTCATGCTGTCTGGAATAGAAACAATTTAAGACATTGAAGAAGCATTGCCTCATTTAGAATTTATATGTATTACTAGAAATGTGGAATGGCTAAAGCCATTTAAAACGAGGGGGATGTGATGTAATTATAATTGGATATTTGATTTCCCTACCTTTACCTTATATTATGTAATGCCTGCATGTGTGATTTATTATTTTTGATTGTCTGGGTCTTAAAATTATGTCACTGATTATTATTTCCCAAAAAGCTATTGCTGATTGTGTTGGTGTCAACACACCGGGTACTATAAATAGTACCACAATTTCTTAAATAAAGTTTTTGGAATTTATCAATTATTATTATTCTTTACACGGTACATGCTTCATTTCAAGTGTCTCTCCTAGTAGCCAAATCTTGAAAACCCCACACTATCTCTGAAAATTTAATTCTTCGAGCTGCTAAAGCAATAGTCTCAACAATGATAGGAAGCAAAGCTGTCCAAGACCTTAACTTAATCCCGCTTTCAAAAGACACAGTTAAAAATAGAATCAGTGAGATGTCCCAAAATATTAAGGACCAATTGATTTAGCGTGTTTTGAAGAGTCAATTTTACTGATTGCAACTGGATGAAACTACAGATATTGCGAGCAACCCAAATTTGCTCTCATTCATTTGATTTGAATTTAGCGGTAAGATTTATGAAGATGTTTTGTTTTGCAAGTTGCTTCCAACACGGACAACTGGGGCTGAAATATTTCGCTACTTGAACAACTTTATAACAAACAATAAAATGGAGTGGTCAAAATGTATTGGAATGAGCAAGTACGGTGTTCGAGCTATGAGTGGAACAATTCAGGGTCTTATGAATTTTGTTAAAACTGTAGCGTCCAATGTAGTTTGGACACATTGTTGCATACATCGCGAAGCACTTGCCGCAAAGAAAATGCCAGATATTTTTAAAACTACTTTAAATGAAATTATATATGTGGTAAATTTTATTAAAGAGCGTCCATTAAATTCTCGTCTTTTTTAAGTTTTATGTGAAGAAATGAGGAGTCAGCATAAACATCTTCTTCATGCAGAAGTACGTTGGTTGTCTCGTGGAAAGGTATTAAATAGAATTTTTGAACTGTGAGATGAAGTACGAATATTTTTGATGGAGAATGATAATTTCTATCTAATAGACTGTTTTTTTTACTTTTCCTGGCTAGCTAAGGTGGTTTATTTGGCTGATATTCATTCTTGCCTAAATGAATTAAATTTAAGTTTACAAGGAGTAGGCCAAGGACCAAATGTGAATCAGTTCAGAGTATATTGCGTAATTCAATACAATGTGTTAGTTATTACGCAATATACATTACTATTTAAGAGTGATCACTCTGTGTTAATATTAATAAATCTTTAGATAGAACCAATTGTTGTAACTCAAGGTACTTCAATAAATATTTTTAAAGTATTAATTAAAAGCAATAATGAAAAAAATGGATTTGTGGATAAGCAGATTAACAAAAGGAATTATTGAATCCTTTCCAACACTTCATGAATTTGTAGAAAGTTCTGATAACAAACTGTCTGTCGAAGACATTCAGATTTTAATTGAACATAGAAATTATTTTCCTTCTACCACATCAGACCATGAATGGGTTCAAGATCCATTTTGTTGCAAAAATATCGAAGTACAAAATTTGACAATTTCAGAGCAAGATGAACTTGCAGAATTATCATGCGACAGCTCCTACAGGTTGGTTTTTAATGAGCATACTGTTGAAGAGTCTTGGTTGAAAGTTAAAAATGTATATCCAATATTAGCTGAAAAAGCAATTAAATATTTACTTCCATTTTGTACAACGTATTTATGTGAAAGAGCTTTCTCGATGCTATTATACATGAAGAATAAATATCGAAATCGGTTGGATGTTGAACCAGAATTAAGGATAAACATATCAAATATAGATCCTAATATTGCAATTCTAGTGTCACAAAAGCAACACTATCCTTCACATGGTAGAAATTAAATATACATAATTTTATATGTTATATCCAAATATTTTATTACTTTATTTTATTTGTTATTTATATATTGTGTTGTATCTCAGTGAATTATAAAAATACATTAAATAAATTTTAATTTTTCTTATAAACACTGTCTTAATTGGTTTATTGATTAATGACCTTTGGGGTCCGCCAAGAAATTTTTTGTCTCAAAGGGGTCCCGATGTTCAATAAGTTTAAGAACCGCTGCAATAAATGGTTATAACAATGACGTCAACCGAAGGGGCCAAATCATAATAATAATAATAAATGTGAACAAAGATATCAAAATATAATGATAAAAATAAGTTAATTAATAATTATGAGTAATGAAATAGACTGGTACAGGGTTGAATGGGTATTAATAACAGTTTTATCGTGAGGATAATAATTATGGTTATTAGAAGCTGCTAACACATCTTCTAAATTATTTTTTAAATCCGGTTCAAAAGTTAACGTCATAATTTCAAGTAGTTATTTATATTGTATAATTTCCAAATAAATTTTCAGCGTTGAATAAAATATTTTAAAAACCATTTATTAAAATTTCGATATTTAAAATATATTTACAAATGATTTACTAAAAGCTTGTTTAATTTTTTAATTTAAAACTTTCAATTTAAAAAACTCAATTTAAAAATGTTTTTAAAAGTTATTTTAAATAGTCAATTATTTATCATTTAAAATTATCTTAATAACTTATTGAAATATTTAATTCTCAGCTGAAAACACCTCTCATCCCCCTTCTTTAAGAAATTTCTTCATCTTTTCAATATTTCTTTGAAGCATTTTCCCACTTGTAGCAGATATCAGCGATCATGGATCTTCTGCATTATTCTGTATGGCCCTTCGTATCTTTCCTTGTCTTTCGTTCTTGATTCTACTTTTACCAGTACCTCATCTCTAATATTGAATGATCTTTTTGTTTGCGTTGTTTCTCGTGTCTTCTTTTTGTGAAATCAGCGCTTTACTATGAAATTGTTCTCGAGTTATTTTTCTTCCAAATTTTACTTCAGCGGGACTTCGCCCTATTGATTTCTGAAATTTTGCATTCATGGTAAATTCAATTTCTGGTTTGATCTCTGTCCAATCTGTTCTACTTTTTTCTTTTAATAGTGCATTTATATAGTCTCTTATTGTCCTGAATTGACGTTCTATCACACCATTTGTATTATGGTGATATGGACTTGAAAAGCATAGTGTAATTCACATTGATTTTGTAAAATCTTTCATCGTCTTAGATTCAAATACTTTTCCACAGTCTGTGTGAATTTCCTTTGGTGCTCCAAATCTAAGAATCCAATTTTGTAGTATTGCTTCCTTCACCGTTTCCTCATCCTGTTTAGCGACAGCAGTCAGAGAGATATATCTTCTAATATGATCAATCATTGCGACTATATATCTTTGTACAGAATGTTTCCTGTAATGGACCGCATATATCAATGTACACTTTCTCCCACGGCTCCATTGCTGTCAGTTTTATTGTCTCTTCCTTCATCTTTGTTGTCACAACTTTCGTTCTTTGACATACCTCGCATTGTCCAATTTATTCTTTTACCGCCTTTCCAATTTTATCCAGCACTTCATTTAAAACTTTGTAGTGATGATTGATCGTTTTTGTAAATATCAAAATATTGTCTAGGTATACTGCTGCATATCTCATACTCATTAATACTTTTCCCATCAGTTCCTGAAACGTACCTGGTGCCGCTGTTATTCGAAATGGCATTCTGTTAAAACAGTATTGAGCTGATTTGGTTGAAAACGCCGTTCGTAACTTTGATTCGTCTTCTAATTCTACTTGATAATATGCATTTCCAAGATCTATCGAACTGAAATACTTTGCTCTACCAAATTTATCTAACATCTATGCTATATTCGGCATATGGAACGCCTGTCTCTCTGTTACTAGGTTTAATTGCCTGAAATCAAGGCATAATCTGATATCTTGCTTTTCTTTCTTCCAGATGCATATTAATGGAGTGTTCCATGGCGAAGTACACTTTTTGATAATATTGTTTCCCCATAAGTTTTTTATCGCTTCATCTATTTTACCTTCCAAGTTGACTGGTTGTCTCTAAGGTTTAATATTTATCGGTTTTCCTTGAATTTCTATTTTATACTTCAACAACTTTGTACAGCCAATGTCTCATTTATCAGCCATAAAAACCTTTTAATTCTTTTTATAATGTTTAGTAGTATCGGGTTATTTATCTTTAAAGTATTCTTTGCTCTTTGAAATCGTTCCATCTCCGTTATTGTCTTCCCAAATTTATCTTCGATACTGCAAATGTGCTTTTGCTTCGTTTTCTCTACCTCTTTTACTGGCAACTTTAGTTGTATACAAAATTGTTTTTGCAACTCTATACCACCAATTACCTCTGGAGTCATATATCTTACTGCCGTAAACTTTACTCTTCTTTTCCTGCCATTTATTCCTATTTTTAATATTGCTTTACCTTCCGTTTCTAAAACACTATTATTTGCACATCTCAATGTATCAGTCGTAGTTGTTAGTTCTACATCTTTAAGTTTCTCAAATTTGCGCTAACTCATGACATTTACTGTAGCTCCTGTATCGAGCAAGCATTCCATCTTTGGTCTTGTATTCTAATAGTTACACTTGGTCGGCCTTGCATTCTATCATAACTAATAATATCATTTTTCCATTCATCTAATGTGAGTATTTGTATTTTGTATCTTTCTATTTCTGCAAAATCCTTTTTTATGTATCTGTTTAGTTTCCTTATTACATTATTTTCTTCTTCCGTTACCTCTGTATCTTTCACATCTTTTTCTATAATACATACTTTCTATAATACTTACTTTTTTATAATAATTAATAATTTGGGAGTCAGCATCGCTGTTTAATACACTGCCTTGACTATCTCCTCTTCTATCGGGGCATTGATATTTTGGTATTCTCTGTATTTATCTTCTATTCTTTCATCACTTGGTTCGTCTATGAATGCTAGGTATCTCTCACTAAGTAAGATTGTATGCTTCAGTGTATTCATCGGCCACGGGGCCATCATATAAGTGTTGTCATCAGTACAAATGATATTTTGATACTTTCAAAGAATAGTTCATTAAACTCTTCGTGGACTTGGGGGTTTCTTCGACAAGGTGGAAATTTGAAATTAATCGCGAATTCAAGTTATTTACTTAATTTCATGTTAATTATTTATTGATTTAATTTAGTACACATGTTACGAGTTTCAAATCATTTGCCTGACTATCTACGAATACGGCCTCCAGATTTATTGAATCAATTTATTAATCAATCAACGATAAACTTTTATTTCAGGGTAGATGACTTTATGTGATCCTCTTTTTGTTTTTTCTTGTCTTGTTAATTTAGTTTTAATTTCTATATCCTTAGTTGGTTTAGTTTTGTCAAAAACAAATGATTAGTTTTAGATAACAAAATGGATACACTGGATTATCACTTATCAAATACGTGTGGACCTTTATTTTTATTGTCTGGTTTTACCAAAATATTGAAAACAGTGGGAGTTTTTCTAAGTTATGATGTCCTGAAAATTTTTACGGTTATCATTTTTTTTAATTTTAACTGAATTTTATAAGTCATATATTTGAAGTTTTAATTATTTTACCAAAACCATTTAATTCATGGTCCAAATTGAAAACACATTAAGTAGTGTACAGAAATTTAGATGTTAATTCTGCTTAGCATGACTCTCATGATAATTGAAATATAAAATTGGTGTTATTTATGGCAGTATGTTATTATCCTTTTAGGTGAGAACAAAATTTAAACGATTGATGAATAAAATTTCTAATTCCATTCAGAAAGGTCCTATTACCGCTCGACCTAGACCACTGCAAGCACAACAAAGAGATTTTTATATCACCGCCAATGTATTCACACATACTAATTATTGTCAAGATCAAAATAAAACTCATTTCAACTACGGCTAATGATTTATTAAAACTAACTAATGGTACCACAACAACTCCTGGAGGATTATTTCCGGGGTCGCCCGCGCTTCCAAGGCGGCTGTTCGTAAGTCAAAGCGACCGAATGGGGAATTGTTTATTCTCCGATCCTGGAGCACGGCCAAATCCCGCGTCCACTCTTCATCATAGACGCTCAGATGTTCTCCCTCCGTATCTTCGATGATGCCGGCTTTGATCTTCTGTTCGAGCCTAGCAAGGGCCTGTCTGACTTTGTACCGCGCTTGCATGCGGGCCTCTCGAGCTGGATTCAGTGTTGGCTCCCTCTTGAGCACTATCATTTGCCGTTCGTCCGTTGCGGTCGCCTCACCATGAGGAGCTCTGTTGTATGACTTATTGGCCTCCAGCCGAAAGCCATTATTCCAAGACCGGATTTTGGTCCATAGCCATTCGCGCTGAGGAATGGATATTTCTGGCCGAATGATAAATTCAACAGCTTGTCGGGCAGTCTTACGCTCCGTTTGTGACTCCCGGCATCGTCTTCCTTGTGATCGGCCGGCTTCGTCTTCCAATATCCTTGATTCAGATTTCAGTTTACTAACTCTTGGCATTGCTTTAAGCTAAATGGTAATTTTATTAGTTAGTAATCGGTTTATATATTCTTAGATTATTACCATCGATGTGTCTATGCGTGTGTTGATGGCAGTGGTCAATCGACCATCGGTTTATTTGGTGTGTTATAAATGTGCAGTTCGTAGGTATGATTCACGCTGTGTAGATGCGAAACACTTATCCGATTTAAATTTGAAACTGCAAGGAAAGGATCAAATCATTACAAACATGTGTGACCAAGTTAATGCATTCAAATGTTACCACATTTTCTTCAAATTTTATTATTATTATTATTATTATTATTATTATTATTATTATTATTAATAATAATAATAATAATAAAAAAATGTTTTTTAGTTTTGTTGAGTTTTTAATTAAATAAATATTAACGTCGGTGTTTCAGACTCCACATGTTCTGAAAAACAATTATTTATTTTGCGGTCCGCCGGCTCATGATACTAGTCTAATGCGGCCCGCAGACCAGTTTGAGTTTGAGACCCCTGATGTATAGGTAAGATATATTACTTTAATTTTATGTTTTGTTGAAATCTTTAAACAGATCCACAGGTTCACCGTAATTCTCCACTGCTCAAAGAAAATTTAATCACTGAGGATATGGTATTAAATTTTTAACACGTTACTATAATTTAATATATTCTTATGGATGAAATTCTCATCAAAAAAGATGGTAAATTTAGTGCCTATTATTTGCAATAATCCTAAATCTACAAGTATAGTATATGTGTTCAATATTGAATGATATTCTTGGTATTCTTGTCTGCTAGGTATGAATTCTGTAATTAATAACAATGTATTTATCTGTGATTTTTATTACCAGGCAATTATCAGTATTGAATGATACTTATTCTGGAAGAAAACAGGTTATCATTGCTATACTGACGATAGGCCATGCCTCGCAATTGATCGTTGCAGAAATATCTCAATTCCTAGTAACCCAAACCAATTTAGATTATTTGCATTCAGCAGGTTTTCCACTAAAAAATCTGTGTATATTTCCAGCACTCTACGGCTGATGGACGCTGAATGGTTGGACATTGAGCTCGAACATCTGAACAAAGTTGCGGGGTTATCAGATATGTATTCTCTCCTCCATCATTTTCGTTTTATGATGCAAACTTTCGCGCTATATTTATTGGAATTTATTATCTTGCAGCAGGCTTGTGAAATTACTAATTCGATGTCTTTATATCTTCTTAATGTGATATTTTATAAATGCTTACTCTGAATTCTTTGTTATGATTTAATAGAATATTCTCTAGGATGGATAAGTAAATTTTTTCTTGTTCAATTGGAAACGACTGATTTTTACGATGATTAATTAATAACAGCTTAAGAGTAATGGTTAAGCATATTTTGAGAATAATAGGAATCAGAAAAAAGTCAAATTAATTTTTGCTTACTTTCGTGGTCACACTGTGCTCACTACGATAAGCCCTATTGTTATGTAAGGAGTGCAGCTACAGCCGAACCAAAAAGCCCGTTGTAACCGAAAATAAATCAATTTGAACATTTATCACCAACTGAGTTGGTCAGCACGAAGTGTTTTTAAGCAGATACACTACAACGTATACACAGTGCAGTCAACCGCCGGGTTAGTATATCATTTTATTTCTTGTATTAAAATATTTATTTTTATAACTTTTATTAGGTCGTTCGGCGGCCATGATGGATTTCGCCATTTTTATGGATTATTCTGGGTTTTATAATTAAAATTTGCAGTAATTTTCTCTAAATTAGTTTACTATGAAAATTTTATTTAATTCTTTTCTTTGAACATTTAAATCGCCATTATTCGGATTTGTTTTTGGTTGTTTGTATGTTTTTCTGTTGTATCTGAGTAAGGTTTTGTGCAATACTTCTTGTTGGGTTTCATTTTATTTTTATTTGGATGTTTTAATTTTTGTGCGTTGTTTTCTTTATTATTATTGTTTAATTGGTGTTTTATATGCTTTGATTTTAATTAACTTAGTGCTGAGTTGAAGGTTGTGTTGAGTCATATTTCAGTTATGAACTTAGTTTTTTTGGTCTAGAGATCAGTTCTAGCCAAACACACGGAAACCGCACCTAATCGAATCAGTATCTTTGATTATACATCAAATAATACAAAGAAAAGCACACAACACATCGAGGATAAATAAATACTTATAGTAAAAGTGATGGTGGGTTGCAGGTAATCAACATTTACCCGTTCGTGTTTTCCGACAACCGCTGAGGGATCAACGTTGTTAATGTGTCGTATGGGTGAATACTCGCAAGAAGGGAGTGCACCTATGTACATTATAATCATTGAACATTCCAATGAACTTTAGTTAGGTCAGTTCACGTTATGTCCACTGACGCAACTCTTATGGTCGGTGTCGACACGATGGAATTCAACGCATTCGAACTGGGAACACAAATAACTACATTGTAGTTCATTATGGTATCATACTTGTTAATCACATTAATTCAGCTAGTTACGTGCTCAAAGATTCAAGCTTCCCGGCTTATTGTGCTTTACCGCTGTTGGGCTAGAACTGATTTCTAGACCCAAACTTATAATTGTGACTGAAATGTGTAGGTACACAACATGCAAAAAAGCAAAAAGTATAGTTAAATATTAAAATACACCAAATAAACAATAATGATTAAAAGGGAAACAACAAAAAATATAAACACAGAAATTTAAAAAAATATACAAAAGCAAGAAGTTATGCAAAATCTAACTCAAAAATAACCAAATAAACATAGAATTACAAAAAACAAACTCGAATAACTTAAAAGATGGTAAAAACAGCAAAAAGTTCCAGAAAAACCCAGAACATTCCATAAAAATGGCGATGACCATCATAAAAGCTACCTTAAACAATAAAATTTAGAAAAATAAATAAATTAGTAATAAAAATAAAAAAAAAATCTTAAAAAGAAATTCATAAAACATCAATTAAAATAAAAATTAAATTAAAAGTAATATAGAATGTTCTGGAACCGTTCCAAATCCATCATGGACGTAAAATTAACGAAAAATAATTAAAAAATAAAAATTTAAAAATAAAAACAAAAATTATGGCACAAAAATCGCCATTAAAAATATCAAAATTACAAAATAAAAAATTCTGGAATAAAAAGAATTCGAGTTTGTTTTAATGCATCAATACATACACGTGTACAAAATAGGTATATATACCGACGCATTTTAGTCACAATTTAATCTTTTTGTATGCCAAAAATTTTTATCGAAAATCTAATCGACACCGAGAGTAAGCCCTGTTGATTATATTTATTTTATGATTGTTCTTTTATCATTATATTTCATTTTATTAGTTATATTTTTATCTTTTTCCATATTTGATTATTACTCAACAAGAGTGACTAGCGTCGTCGTGAAGGGGTAGCATCCACGACGCTGATCAGTCTTGTTTCCAACTAATAGCCACATGCACAATTTTTGGGTCTACGACCCCACATGCATAAAAATTTCAAATTTTTTTTCCGGAGGTCGCCACGAACAAATGGTTTCTAACCAGGAGTAGGGTGGTAAATCCATACCGGTAGATGGCATAGTCATAGGGACTATGCGGACGAAATAAACTTCGGGAAAGTAATCGCGGGAAACATACCACAATAAGGCCTATCGTACCGTATTCAGTTGAGTCGGGAAAGTAGGAAAATTTTAATTAATTCGACCTTTCGGTAAACGACATACCAAAAATAAACACTTAATTCTTCTATAGGAAATATATCACTAGGAACATCTAAACGGGAAATATCCCAGACTCAAATTAATACAGAGGCTTTCGGTAGTCGGCTAATTGCATAAACTAATATCTAATATGCTCAATATTAACTACCATTAACAGATTTTAGTACTACTATTCATAATTTTATTCAATGTAATCTAGTTCACGTTCGATGTGTATTATTATAAACTAAAATCCCTTCAAAATTTTCATTCTTACCTTTATGTGTATTGGAATTTAGTTGATATAAAATCTTCAAAGATTTTTTTTGTGTGCCCTAATAATATTATCAACTTTGGCATCATTACTATTATCATTATCGATTTTCCAAAATTACATTAATAAAGGGTATATCATTCCCATATAATGGCATATATAAGTATATTAAGCTTTCTTAATACATATTTACATTATGTTTAGAAAATGATAAATTATAAATTTTCTCAAATGACCCCCCGGAATATATATTCATCACCCAGATGTCCTAAATGAACTTATTTGAATATATAATTTTGGATAGTAATATGTTAAAAATGATAATCTAGCAATTTCCATCTTTAGGATCGTTATTATTATTATTATTAATTCTCTTAAAATTACATTAATAAAGTGTACATCATCACTATATAATAGTATATAGAAGTATATTAAACTTCCTTAATATATATTTAACTTACAGTAGGTTTAGGAAATGATAAATTATGAATTTTCATAAATGACCACCCCCCGAAATATATATTCATTACCCATTACATAAATGTCCTAAATTAACTGATTTTAATATATATTTGGATTATAATATGTTAAAAAGGATTATTTGAGAATTTGCATAAATGCCCCTTGCACAAAGTGACTTGTTGTAATATCTATATCTGGAATGATTACCTATAAAATTTTATAAGTGACCCTTTTTGACTCCTATGGTCCTTAATGACTACCTAGAAGTATTAGTTTAATATGCTTCTAGGCTCAGCTAGCTTACATTACTTTAGAAATATCGTTGCGTATCTCAGAGTGGAAAATGAGTCCATAACTTCCCGAAAATGATTTCCCCTATGTAGTAACCTTATAAATTACGAATCTACATTTACCATTATCATTATCATTAACCTTATTGTCATTGTTATTATTAATCTGGCTATTATTATTAATATTACCATTATCATTATTATGGGTATTACTGTTATTATTATTACTATTATCCTTATCAGTATTATTATTATCGTTATTATTATTATTAGTATCATCATTATTATTATTATTATTATTATTATTATTATTATTATTATTATTATTATTATTATTATTATTATTATTATTATTATTATTAGTGTTATTATAATTATGAATGTTAATATTATTATTGCTATTAGTGTTGTTACCATTAACAGTGCCTTATCATTACCATTAATGTTATCACCATCATTATTATTAAGTTATTAAAATAATTATTATTTTTTTTTAAATTTAAATTTTTGCTAATTGTTGATTCTGGGATCCCCCTATGTCTTAATTTAGTTACAATGACCCTACCCTCCAATAAAATTTCAGGAAACTACTGAATCTATTTTTAGTAACAACCCCCCCGGTAAACGACGTTAGGATCAATAATTTAAATTTAAGTTATGTATTTATGTTTGGACATGCGTATATGTCCGTGTGTGCACATATGTCTACCCATGTTAATAACAACCGCATCGAGGCATAGTTGTCTCCCAGATCATCGGAGGGGGAAAAACTCCAGTTTATTTATCTACCTCAGAAAAATAAAATTATGTCGAAGTTACCTTAGAAAATTGAATTAATTACTTAGGATTATGTAAAGACCAAAAACTCAAAAGTTTATTAACCAAAATAACCAAGTAAAAATAGAAAACAACATAGAAAAAATAGAAACGCAAATTTGAATTCCATCGGAGGCTCGTTTCGTGAAAATTATCTGCCCAATTACTCCCATCAGTGTAATCACGAGAACAACTGAGAAATCCCTGAATATCCTCGGAGTAAATAGAGAACTTAAAAACTCACGGCATAGATCCCAAACCGAAAAGGAATAACAATTCCCAGCTAAGTATCTCATGAATTTAGCGTACTGGCATAGTCTGAACTACCATCCGGCAATAGTGTCATAAATCCATTATTTAAGGTATCGTATTTACCGTGGAGCATCAAGAGACTGTCCCTGAAATCAGACAAGTTAAAAATCAAACTTCAACTTACCCGTTAAGTATCCGTTGAAGAGAAAGCCACTTACAACCATCCTGGCCAGGGACTCGCAAAGGGCTGAATATAAATTCAGGCAATTTGCAATATCCGCTTCCCAGGATGAGTCCTAGTAGCACGATTTGATTGTTGACAAAATTATCGACAGAGAGCAAAAATTAAATTATAAAAATGAATGTTTACATTTAAATAAATGCAAATTAATATTTAAATTAATGTAACTTGATATAAATTAATAAAATAAATCTTTAAATGATTTAAACAACCAGTATTGGAAGTTTAATTTATAAAACTTTAAATATCCAGTCTTACTGTACCAACTATTGATTCATCAAACCTAAATTAATGGATTCCCAATTTAAATATACGAACTGTAAATTCCTAACTGGTACTTGTAGGCCTTGACTTTCGCAATTCCCAAGTCAACTTAAATTAAACCAAAAAACCGAGCACGAAAATTAATTAACAATTTGAACATGAATGAAATTGTGTATTAAACGTCTGGGGGTAACTAGATATAGATGAACAAACAGAAAATTTCACTAATAATTCTCTTAATATCGCAGACATGCCTAAGCTTGGATCAGAAGACAGCCACGCGAATCCCTTGGCATCCGCATCAAGACGCAACCTAACTCAAGAGGAGGCAGACGAAGTTACCAGACTGGACCAGGAAGAAGAACTCACTCGCCTGAGGTCCAGGTGGATCTGGTATAAGATCCATGATTGGACCTACCAGAATGTGGTCCCCGTAACCCCGAAGGTGGAGCCTTACATCAATTGCGCGTCATTAGCTTTGATCAATGCCTTTGACGAGGTAAAGGAGGCGGTGGACCGATTACACCGGCTCGAAGAAGCAACCCTGGCCGGCAAGGTGGAAGACTGTGACGGGTACGCACGAGCCCAATGCCATCCAAAACGAACCGCGGCTCTCCAACGTGGGCTGGAATACCCAAGAAGATCTCAACGGGGACTGGAACGACTGGGAAAACGCGGACGCCCGCGAAAAACCGCCAGCTCAACCAAGGAGAGTACGGAACCGAAGGCTAGCGGGCACGGTACGACTAACATCCGTGTTGTGTCAAAACGAAAAACTTGTGATAAAAACAAATTATTATGTGATGACCTGGTTATTGGGTGTATTGTGTGATGTTATGTAAGGGTTAAACATCTTTGATCCAGGGTTCGAATATTATTCGTTAGGTCTTAATAGTTCATAATTATTTAACGTTTGTTTGTGTCTGGGTGGTCGATAATAACTTAATTGTGTAGATTGTTCGATTCTTAGTAATGTTCATAACGTGGAGTATCATTATTGTTGACTACAATTTTCTATAGCGTTGACAGCCCTATAAGGTTGGGTAAGATACATAGAACTCGGTTTTGGGTGCGCGTAGCGGAGGACTGCGACGAGGGGATTACCTTCATTTAGCATTGATGCTCATAATAATGCTCGACCCTCGATGCTGATGTGAAAATCATTGATGTTATCTCGTTTTAGTGCTAAAACTCCTGGAAGAGATGCGAGCAGATAGGGAACGGGCGCAACAACAGGCAGAGGAATACCGGGCCAAGCTAGCACGAGTAAAGGCCCACTGCCGGAATTTCGAAGGCACCTGGTTCCCGCCAGCAGAAATGAAAAAACGGATGAAGTTGATCACTCAACTACAACTCCAGAGTGCACAAGATCAGGTTGAGTTGCGGGCCCTCCGCCTGAGAGTGAGGGAGTTGGAGGTCAAGATACACCAACAGGGGTGACCCGATAAAACCGCGCCGACAAAATCGCGAAGTATGTTTTCCGACAAAATCGCGTTGACAAAATGGCGCCGACAAAATCGCGCTGCGATTTACATTTACAATAAGAAATTAATCAATTAATCAATTATGCATTATATGCCTGTTTTTAATTAAGTCAGTTTTAATTAATGTAATTAATGTATTTTTTAATTAATGTATTTTTTATCGCGATTTTGTCGGCGCCATTTTGTCAACGCGATTTTGTCGGAAAACATACTTCGCGATTTTGTCGGCGCGGTTTTGTCGGTGAACCCACCAACAGGACCTTGATCGAGAGGTCATTGCCAAGATCCGACCCATGAGTGAGCTGCTCCACCAATCGAAGGAGTGCACCCCAACAACAGCAATCCCGAGGAAGAAGATTCGGCCGGGTAAAGCGGCGCGAGCGAGAATAAGGCAAGCCAGCCAGGCTCAATTAACTCTCCATTCTACTGGATCAGGGGCTACCCCAAGAGAATCGACCAGGAAACTATAAGTTGTCCATGTTTTCCGAATAAATCTTTACTGGTGTATCCATGTCTGTACATTTTGATTTTTTTTGTGTTGTTGATTATTGCCACGGGGACGAAAAGAAATCGGACATAGACCTTCTATCGGCAGTCCGTGAACCCCAGTGGGTACTAGACAATTATAGTATGTTAAGCATGCTCACTTTTTGCTAGTGCCCAAACCCTTGATACAGTACCAACGTTGATTGCTCAACTGGTATCAAGTGGTCAGCTATAAATTGTATTCTAGGTTACGCTGGAAACAGCATGAGGAGGTAAAGATTTTTTCAGTACCTGTAACCCACCACCGCATTTCCCATTTGATCGTCGTTAGCGGGCTGGATGTTGGCAGTGTATTCAGGTTCGGTAGTTGTCTCACCGGTTTCGTTATCATCTGTTTGACTTTGTGTCAATCAATCAAGTTCTGATGTTTCTGAGCCCTGTTATGCCTGAGCTGTATTTTCAGGGCTCGTATTTCCAACCGGTTTTGTGCCACTTGTAGCTGTAGTGATAATTCTGACTGTAGCGGTGATAATTCTACACGGTGTTAGCGCCTATTTAAAGGCTCTAGGGTTGCTGTTAGATTTATCGTCGATTCTTCGCTAAACGTCTTCATGACTATTTTACTTTTTTACTGTACCCATGACAGCGAGCATTTTGTAGTTGGCAAACTATGTTAAATTGAACGGGACATTCACGATGGAGTCATCCTGAGGATGGACAAAGATTTACAACCCTTCTCGGAGGATAAGTGAAGGGCGGACCATAAAGCGATACCTCGACTATGAGCTACTTGTTCCAGAAGTACGTGGTGAAGCAGATCCAGAGGACGAAGACCCACGCGACCTTGTCGTTATTAGTTCGATCGAAAACCGTGAAACGATTTCACTAGGACAGCTATATATTCGAACTTAGTATTGATCTGCATGGTAATAAAATGATTTTTATCTTTCCCTGTATTTTATTTCATTTGCTGAGTGAAACTATAAAGGAGTGATTGAAACTTTGCGTGCGGAGTGAGTGCTGACTCAAAATGATGAGTTAAACTTAATCGAATGGGGAGGAAGGTCGATAGACACATTACCTTAGACCTGAAATTACTGAAAGTTTAATTTGTTAATTTGGCTTAATATGTGTTTCCCATTAATTGGATTAAGTGACGTCCCGATCATTCGTAAAAATATTAGCAGCCAATCACTTGTGGAACATTACAGAGTTTCATATATATTACAAATAACGTTTCAACTAGTCTGGTAAGCATGTATATAACGGTTAATTGAAAGTAATTTTCGAGTGTTTTGTAGTTAGCGACTTAAATCACTATGTAATTAGAGAACCAAATACATTAGCCCTAACCTAATAATTTCCGGCGAACGATTAAAATATTTAAACTTAATTTATATGAAAACTTTTTGTCGCCATTTTGTATCTCGAATTTTTATCGTGTTGTATTACTCGTACGGTTTTGTGAATGATTGCGTTTCATACAAATTGAGTTACCGATAAATTTAAATGAATTCTTTCAGTTTTTGCCCAACATAAATAATTACGATATAGAAAATTTGTACATAGTTTGCATAATTATACATTATGTTGCCACTCACCTTAATATGTACAACAATTTCTTTATAACCTTAATTTTTGATTATTGTAACCCAAATCAACCAATATTTGTATTACATTTATTCAAGTTTATGAATATTTAATCTTAGTGTAAAATGAAATATTAAAAAGCACTTAATAATTATATTAATTTTAGATGAATACAAAAGTCTAGCTGATTATAGAAAGTTTACTGGTAATGGATTCATGATAGTAGCTCAAATGGAAACAAAATTATAAAAATGCATGGAATTATTTTTTAAAAATAAATTATTTTAATGCAACTTTTATTTTCATAAAACATTTAACGAGGAACAATTGGTATTATGGGATTTCCATAATTGGAATCAACAGTAATATATGTACCAGGAGCTTTTGATATTTCCTAGTTAGAATTAAACTAATTAAAAATAGATGGAATTACCTGTTGTAACTGAATGGAAAACGGCGCATTTTCCTGAATTACAAATATCAATTTTGTATTTTAAACAATACTGACTTGATTAACTCGATTTTCCATTAATCCATCTTTAATTAACATCTGTTTTCTCTGTTCTTCAATTGCTTCTAAAACTTTTTTCTTATTATCTAAAATTTGAATCCATAGTTTGTAAAAAACATTTATGTACAACTAACCTTCCATTTTAAAATTTAACAATATTAAAACAAATTAAGAATTCAAAATTTATTTAATGAAAACTAAATAAACACATCGCACAGTCACTTGTCAGAGTAATTACATAATTTAATATTAACGTAACTTGATCGATATCCGTAACGTATGCGAATTACAAATGTACATCATTATAGAGTTTACATATCTTCATCGTCAAATTGTTCACTCAACAAAAAATTAGCAGCGGCTTCCTCATTTTTTTCACATGCAAAATATGCCTAATTATTAAATGTTATTGACAAGATTTCAATATTTTTAAATTACCTGGACAACATAAGCTTCTGGAAAACCTAGCTGTTTTAAGCGGTCAATAGCTTCCCGATCCGACGGACTCATTTGTATAATTAATCTTTGGTTATCACTCGGATTTTGTGTGGTAGAATCATTTCCACTTTCATCTGATGAATTGATAAAATTCAAAAATTCTTCTTCATTTTCTTGAATAGCCTATTTTAAATAAATATTTTAATGTGTAAAATAATTTAAGTCAAAAATTTTTACATTAAAAAATATATTTACTATTATACCCTTAATAAATCTGGATTTGTCTGCCCTATTTGCTGTAATAATTCTTGTAAAGCAGCCGGATTATGCTGTACCATTCGTCTAAGTTGCTGAAATTGAGGTAAATCCGCCAAACTTTGAAGCGGACTTGTTGTATCAACTGCACCTGTAGGCACAGTTACTTCAGGCCTTTCCGCTGCAGTCGGCGTAGTAAAATTATCTCTTGTGGGTATGTTACCAGAAAGCAAATATTCTACTGCACGATCTGGGTTATTATAACTTGCTTGCATAGCAGCAATAATCTTAAACAAATGTTTATAAATACAACTGATATAAAAAATTACTTGACTTCTTTCGAAACCCATTTCACTCATTTCTTTAATGGTTTTCTCATAATCTTCACCAATTACTAGATCACTTTGAATTACATTTGAATTGCCAGATGCTTGGCTAATTTCTTGATTATTTTCTGTATTAGTTATTGTTTCTTCCTTTTCACAAGGTTTATTTTCTCCTTTTTCTTTTGGAACATCAGCAACTGTCTGAGCACTAGTCTTAGCGGTATCAACTTCACCTTTAGATTCAACTTCAGTAGAAGAAACAGTGGGTTTCATGACCATTACGACAATAAAACTCTTCTCGGTTAATTTATATTCTTTTAATAGTTTCTCATCATCCATAATTTTTCCTGTAATTTTAAATAACATTCAATAATGAAATGATATTTTTACCTGAACATATTAATTTCAATTGAGGAACTGGATATCCATTACCCTCACACTTTTCAATTTTTTCTTTTAATGCCAAAACCTAATTTATTTCATTACATAAATAAAATTTAAATGTAGGTCATTCTACCGTATCATCATCGTCAACTTCAACTTTAAAAGTTTTTTGTTGCAAAGTTTTCAATGTAACAATCATCACAACGTATTTTACAAATTTTGAATTATAACAAATTTAAACAAATACATATAAATAAATTAAATATTTGTAATTAAATGAATTTTAAATTTCTGACTTAACAATTGTTTAATAGATACTAATGAGTCAAATACTGATATTGAAATGATTAACTGGTATATAACTATATTTTTATTTGGTTACACATGACTGATTTTTTAATCATCACATTTTTTAGAATTATAATTCAGCAATGGTATCAAAATCAATATGTCCAAATTTGATATGGTCATTTTTATGGCTAATTTTATTTTTTATAACATGGCCATTATCATTCATTATAGCTACTCTCGAGGTGTTGTTAGTACCATTTTGTGCGTGTTCAGAAAATGCCAAAAGAATATGTGAAAGACTTGACAGATTATATAAAGTATTTTTTATATTAATTAAATATTTAATCAAGTTATTAGATTTTAGCTTTTCAACCCATTGATAACATGATAAAAATGAGAAATTGTATAACAAATAATGCTGATAATGAAATCACAGAAGATAATGATGATTTACCACCAGAAAATGAAAACTAAGACATTGAAATTTCCAAATATTTATTAAATACAAAATTTTTAATTAGTTGGTTAATTCCTGAATATAGAAAATTAATTATAGTTAGAGTAATTGAAATTGTTACCATAATAGCATTGACCATATCGTTATCTGCATTTTTCAAAGCTCGAATAGCTTTATTTCGGCTAACTTGAGCTTGATCCATAATTAATTTAATGTCATTTTCACAAAGGCCCGTTGCATCTTCTTCTTCTCCATCTGATTCTTCTTGAATAGTTTCAACGACGGGTGCAGCTGGAACGGCTGATGCAGTGGTAGTATCAACTTCAGTTGCTTTGGACTTCGCAATTTTTTCAGCTGCTGCAATTTGAGCTTGAGCAGAAATATCTTCTATTTTAGCTTCTCCAAAAACTACGTAAGTATCGGATGCAGGTGATTTATAAACCTCTGGTTGACCGACAACAAATAAAATATTTTTAGACTTACGAATGGCAACTCTATTAACTCCTGTAATATGCTTCAAACCTAATTTACTCATAGCCTTTCGAGCCTTTTTTTCGCTTCTAGATTGTTTACTTTTACTTAAAGGATCGTCATGGTCACCAGTTGCACCATCAGCTTTAACTTCACCAGATTCTAATTCTGGAACAGATTCTTCAGATTCGGATTCTGAGACAACTTCGTGAATCTTTTGATCAGTTTCCAATCCCATTATCTATTAATATATTATACAATTACATAAAAATTAACTTAACAAAAATTCTAACTTAAAAATTCAATTTTAATGTTTATTAAAAAATTAAAACAAAGTTTATATTATGAGATCCCATATTTAATAAAAAATTAAATATTTTCTACATTATGTTAGCGAAATTTTTTTTATTTATTCTTAAAAAAATAAAAATTACTAATTTAAAAAATATTACTTATTACTTTTATTTAATTAAATATATCTTTGAATTTGTTTACTAAAGTATAATACAAAGAGACATTCCAAATTTTCGTAAAAATAGAAGTATGATGCAATTTAAAAATTAATAAAATGTTTTAATCATAAAAATTATATATCCTCAATCAACATCTACAAAAATTACAGTCGTATTCTTGATTCAAATCTGTTGCTCAATTTAAAATATTTTAAATATATTTATATTAAAAATTTATCCTTCATTTGTAATAATAAAAAATATTATTTTTAATAATAATTAAATTATTTAGAATAAGAATTTAACAGGAGATAACGTGGCCATTTCTTAACAAGTCTTTCAAATTTCTTTACTATTCTTGATTTTACATATATTTTATTCAAATTAATTTTTTTATGAGATAAATGATAATTTTTTAAAACTTATTGAAAATCAAAATGCACACCGTCATTAATTAAATGCAATAATATTTGTGTATGTGTATTTATGCTTTGCATGCGTTTCTCCTTTTTCTTTGCTCTCAATTTCAATGTTTTTCCTAGAGATTCTCCTTCAACCAATTTTTAACATTTTTATCAATTTCATAGTTTCATTTTTGCTAATTATGATTGGCAAGCAGAGCCAGCTCAGAGGTCGGGACTTCGGGAATTTTTCCGAGGCTCCGCGCTTTCAATTTCTAACAATTATTAGTAGTGTTGGAAGATGAGGCAGAACAATCACCACCATTACCCTAAATTAATATTATAGAACGGAGCCAGACAAATACAGAGTCAATGTATACGCCGAAGAACGCCAGTAACAGGACAATCAAAGCAGCAGTACAATCAAGCAAAAGGAATATTCAAAAATTTTTAACATTCAATCTCGTTTAAAGACATTGAACTTTTATCTATTATGTTTATTGTCATTTGGATTTTATATATATGTTGTTATTTAGATATTATGTATTGGTTGATATCTATTGAAAATTGGATTTTGTGTTAAGAAAATAATTGATGTATATAATTGAAACCTTTTTTCTTTTTTTTGTTTAAGGGATACATTAAAACATAATAAAAATGGTAAATTGCTTAGGCTATTTAAGCTTAATTAGGGAAAAGAGAAATTTGCTATTGAGATCAACAAGAATTAAAATGTTTTAAGGACTATTGAAATTAAAACAAATAATTCACTTGTATCTCCAGGTGTCGGACGTGGAGGTTGAGCGCTCTTATCTCGACCTTGTCTTGAACACTCTGAAGCTGCAGTTGCTGGATTAACTTTAGGTGCTTCTGCATTTCGATGCTACTAAAACCAGGTGCTCTGAATCTCCTTGTACCGTCCCTTGAATTTGTTAGGCTAAAACTGAATTTTAGACCCAAAAGTTAAGATTGTGGCGAAATGTATCGGTACACAACACGCATACCCAGCAGTAAGAATATTTAAAATGAAATATAATAAACATCAAATAAACAGATATAATAGAGAAATACAATACACAATAATAAAACCTCCGAATTAAAAATAAAATCAAAAACACGAGCAAGAAGTATTGCACAAAATCTACTTAGATACAACAAAAATACATAACAACAATAAACAAATTCGAATAAAGACGATAAGTAAAAGTAAGAAAGGAAATTAAAGAAATTTCCATAAAATATCGACGAAAGGTAATTTTAAAAAAATTGTGCAAAAATTTGAATAAAAACCCAGAACAACCCATCAAAATGGCGAAATCCATCATGACTACCAAACGACCAAATAAAATTTATAAAAATAAATATTTAAGTTTTAAAATAACAAAAAATCATGTGCTATTTTATTTCATGATATGATATATTAATGTTATATTTAATAATGCATTGTAGTCAGTTACTTTTGTTTTTCTTTTTGTTGTAAGGGTGACTAAAATCGTTACGTCCATATTGATGCGCGCGATTGGAGCCAGCCTTACATTTAATTATTATGGCAATATTGTTGTTGGGTTGACAATCCTCAACGACTGCAGGTCTACGACCTGGCATGCATGTAAAATCTCAGATCAATTTTCACCGGAGTTCCTACCGACTTTATTGTTTTTGTTCGTGTGCTAATTTTCCTCTGTGGTGGTTAGCATGGTCATACGGCTATGTGGACTAAATTTAAAAGTAATTAATCGGTTCGGCGTTGCGGCACGTTTTCCTGTAACGTCGACCACGACATGACACTAGGATTCATCGTACCGAGTCGAGTTCGGCCGGAAAAGTGGATAAATCTTAATTAATGGACTTTTTCCACATTAAACACTACATATTTCAACTATACATTCAAAAAGTTATAATACATAACACTAAGGGTTTACTCTCTAGTCGAGTTCGGCTGAAGGAGGTAAATGACTAACATATACAGACTCAATTTCATCACAATATAGTAACACTGTAATGTAGTAGGTTATTTCTAAACAACTTACTTATAAATCAGTAGTATCAATATTAAACTAAATTTGAAAATAATAGTAACCAAAATGACAGAGGAATCCTGTTCAAAATTTGCAAAGGTAATTTAAAACTCAGGAGAACTTTCAAACAGTTACCTCTCATTGTTCCAAGACTGCTTTAATGACGACATCGCAGGGGGACTTTTACATTCTAAACTCATTACCAATCGTTTTTGCAATTTCAGTGATTACTCAACACTTCCCCAACTTAATATTAACCGTCCTATGTTATGAAATTTAGCGTGGGGACCTTATTAGCGATTCTTAGTTATTTTAATTAAATAAATAACAAATTGGATTTATATGGAATAGTCAAACAACGGCACTTAGTCACAAAATTAAGATTATAATTAATTACAAGTTTAGTGTAGGAATCAATTAAAATTAATCATGTGGAAAAAATTAACTCCGAATTTGATGTAATGGTCAACATAGTATAAGACTGGTTGGCGACTGTTCCAGATATTAATACAAAGGTCGGAATACTTAGGCTTATAGTGGTATTAATTAGATATAAAATTCAGTTAATTCGGTATTTAGAAATAATTACTATAAATCGGATTTCCCAAAGGTGTGATTAACATGAACTTAAAGATGATAAATGGATTCAAGATCTTGCTTTCATGGTGGAAATTACCAGACATTTAAATTTTCTGAGTACAAAAATACAAGGGCACAATAAATTGGTAACAAAGGTTTTTTACTCCATTTGTACCTTTGAGATCAAATTTCAGGTTTGTGAAAGGCAGCTAAAAAGAGTAATCTTGCACACTTTCCCACCCTGAAGTCCTTGCACAACTGATAGGCCACAACTGAACTTCCAGCAGAAATCAACACAGAAACGTACTGCATCAATATTTTAAACTTGAAGAAAGAGTTCCAAGAACAATTTGCCAACTTTAAATACCTTGAAAAGAATATTGCCATTTCCAGAATCCGTTCTCGGCTAATGTTAATGAGGTATCAGATCTGCTTTAGCTAGAATTAATGGAGCTCCAGTGTAATTCTGTTTTGAGGAACAAATTTTTCAATGTTGAGATTGGACATTTAATCAATATGTTGAAACAAATTATTTTATGATTAAATGTTTATCTTCAAAGATAATTACCATGTTCGGAAGTACATACGTATGTGAACAGCATTTTTCTGTAATGAACATGAACAAAACTCGACTTAGCTCGAAACTTTCTAACGAGCACCTTAATTCAACACTGAAGGTTGTAACAGCACAGGCATTGGTGCCAAACTTTGATGAACTTGATAATAGCAAGATGTGTCAAGTTTCTGGAGGCAACCACAGCAGGCAGTAATTAAATAATAAATTAACTTTCTCTATATATATATATTATTAGGATTCTCATCTGTTAAAACATTAATATCTGTTTGCAAATCACTAGATAATTCCATAAATTTTATTTAATAAATTATACACTCAAAACTTATCTTTTTTTTGTTTCTTATTTAAATAAATTTCAATCTTTCTTTTAAAATATTTTTCAATAAAAATCTTTTTAAAATTTAACAAAATTTCTAATTAAAACTTTTAGAACCTTTCATCTTCCTCATATATATGTTTATCAGAAAATTATATTATGCGGCCCACATGCAACGTTCCCTCTAAGCTGCGCGCGCAGCACCTCCAACTCCCCAGCGCAGTATATTTAATTCAACCGTTTCATGGCAGTTGTTCCTAGTAAAAAGCACACGGAAATTGTCGATGTAAATGGACCACCAGCAGCGAAGGCCGGTTATCTACTTAGTTTTCAACATAGTCGCTACAGTTATAGAATACAATGTCGTTTTAAAACTCTTACAACCACGTTATAGCATTTTGACGCTCATTTGTATTTAAAGGCTGCTTGTGCAGCTGACTTTGCGCGCACTGCTGCTTATGGCTTAGAGGGAACATTGCCCACATGATGTGCACTTATAGTAAATGTGGCCCTCTCTGTTAACTGAGTTTGACAACTCTGCAGTAGATGAACATTTAGGTGAACAATCAGTAGCCAAGCCAGTTAATTAACTAAAATTTCATTGGAATACCCCAAAGGCTAAATTAGTAATGATATGGTTATTTACCTAAAAATTGATTCCAAACTAATTTGAGATTTTCACACGGAAGATAATATTACATTGCGATATTTATTTGCTTTAACTGTACTACCCTACTCAGTAGGTAATCTAATCTATCATATTTAATTAAACTATTTTTAAACTTCAACCTTGTAGATAGTAGGAAACTTCATCATCAAGCACGCATTGTCGAACTTATTATGCTTCGGAATCAGGTGAGACCGATTTGCACCCGCTTGGTATCGAATTTTCCTGATCAGGGTTTTTTGTTGTTGGGTTATTGGGTTGGTGATAAAACTTTAAAGTTCTTAATCTGACTCCAAGCGTGTCTTTGACTGAACCACAAATAACACTTGACAACAGAAATCTTTATTGATAATCACAAATAACTTTTTACACTGACAATCACTTCAATATAATGCTTATTACAACACTCAGTGAGGAATAGCACTTGTGTATAACACCGGATTAAAAGATCAATAATTACTGATTGGTTTATCAACTGAGACTTTGAGCTGGTTGTTTTCTTTGACCTTCTTTACAATTTTATTCAAATACTTATGTAACTTCTTTTCGTCTAATTTGTCAACTAATTCTTTTCTTCAAATCTTCTCCAATAATTATTCTTCACAATTATTTTCTTTACAATTATTTTTCACAAATCGTTTCTCCAATAACGTTTCGTCTGACGTTCTCTATTTTTGTCTTTAATTTTGTCTTCTAAATTTGTCTGAATTTGTGTCCACTAATTTCCCTTTATATAGTTTGTTTTATTTGTGGCACTGGAGACAGATTTTGTTTTTCCATTTTCATTTTCCCCTGTGTTTCCCACTTTGTTAGCCTTATCTCTGATAGATGTCGAGATATTTTTCCCTTTTCCTTTTTTGTTAAGCCACCTTCTCCCGGCAATTCCGCTATCTTTGACAAGCTTTTCCCATATTTTGTTTTTCTGAATTTGAAATTCCACCTTTATTTGTATTTCTTAATTAACAATGACCTTTGTTTTAATTTTTTGTTTGTTTTCTTTTATTTGATTTATCTTTCTAATTTTTATTTCTTTTTACTTCCGTTTTCTTTTCTTAGTTTCCATAGATCGTCCTGTTTGTCATGACGATTACCCCCCAGGTAATTTATTTATTATGTTATTTATCATTTAGGTATCCTCAACATTATTATAGTCTGTGCTAGTCTCCATTAGTGGGAATTATATTAACTGTGGATTAGGCAAGAATATTATCATTATTTAGAGGGATTTGGTGTTAGTTAATAACATGTTAGTATAAACTGTAAGATAGGCGTCAAACAAAAATGCACTATGATTACAATATCCCATCCCATCATCATCATCATCATCATCATCATCATCATCATCATCATCATCATCATCATCATCATCATCATAATCATCATCATCATCATCATCATCATCATCATCATCATCATCATCATCATCATCATCATCATCATCATCATCATCATCATCATCATCATCATCATCATCATCATCATCATCATCATCATCATCATCATCATCATCATCATCATCATCATCATCATCATCATCATCATCATCATCATCATCATCATCATCATCATCATCATCATCATCATCATCATCATCATCATCATCATCATCATCATCATCATCATCATCATCATCATCATCATCATCATCATCATCATCATCATCATCATCATCATCATCATCATCATCATCATCATCATCATCATCATCATCATCATCATCATCATCATCATCATCATCATCATCATCATCATCATCATCATCATCATCATCATCATCATCATCATCATCATCATCATCATCATCATCATCATCATCATCATCATCATCATCATCATCATCATCATCATCATCATCATCATCATCATCATCATCATCATCATCATCATCATCATAATCATCATCATCATCATCATCATCATCATCATCATCATCATCATCATCATCATCATCATCATCATCAAGCTCGGATGACACTGGAGACTGATACCTTCACCCAGGCATCCATGATCCGCTAGCAAATAGTGGCGTAACTTGCCCGGTGTTGCATTCCTGTCTTGGTGAATGTATGTTCACCTTCTATCATCAAATGCTCCGACGTAGGTCGAAATTTAACTTTAAACGACATATTGCCACCAATATCTAGCGGCGGAGTTCTTTGGTTAATCCACCCGGAATGATGGCAAGTACAGAATTAGTTTTTATAATTCGGATTTAGGTGAAATCGGTTCTAGGTGAGAAAGCCAGAAAGCACAACCATACATTAGGCGCACTGACGATTTTTGAGAAAATGAAAGGATTTTAAGTGCGCCTTATGGTCCGAAAAATAAGGTAAGTGAAACTGAATACGTTAAATGAAACATTTCAAAGTATATTAATTTACTCAAGAAAATAAAAAAGAGCATTGCGAATTTAAATATCAAAGAAATATGATAAGGGGTTTTGTTTATCGTTCTTGGAAATCACTATATACTTATTGTAAATATATTAATAATATAGATTAAGTTATTTCATAATAATAATAGATATTCTAAATCTTCCGTACGATAAGTTGAATGAGATTGTTAATTCACTTAATTCCACTGAGTGTCTTTTGATTAATACCGAAATTAATAATAAATATTATTGATGTTGTTCAATCGAATAGCGCGATAGCAATAATGTTAAAACGGATAAAATAAGTGAAAGTGATTTGCCTGCTGCTACTGGTTCATAATGTTAGAAGTGTCAATGTTAAATTTATATCAAAGTTTTGTAAAGTTTCTGATATGTTCAGTAATAAATCTGCAACACATGTTGGTTTATGTTCAGATGTTGTATATCGTTTTACTTGTAATGAATGTAATGCCACATACAATCGAGAGATCATCCGTCATCTTTGTACACGAATTCAAGAGCATATCCGATTGAGTGAAAATTGTAATATCTTTGAGCATAATAAACCATTCAAATTAAAAATAGGCATTTCCAATATCAAAGTGATATCTAAGGGTTTCAAAAACTATTGGAAACGTATAACTTACAAGGCCTTGATGATAAAACAATTCAACCCAAAAACCAACATTCAAAATGCATTAACCAGATGTATTTTGAGAAAGTTTAATTAATTTTATTATGATTAATTAATTTTATTGGATTCCGCACATATAATTATGTAATTACTAATAAACCTATAAGTATAATCGTTTTTATTGAAACGGCATATAGCCTGATAATGACAGTCGAGCTGTCGAAATGTATTGCAAAATATATTAAAAAATATGATTTCCTCTTATTTATATGAATAAATTATCCTTTTAATTTAATTTAAATTCAATTGCTCTGAAATGAGGTTTTCGCAGCTTTTAATTCATAACAATTATTTATGATAAGGTACGAAATGTTTCCCTCTATTTGATAGAATTGAATAAAAAGGAAATTATTCAAAAAGGGAATAATAACAAAACCAACGATGCGACTAATTTAAGTAGATTCGTTGATGTAAATATTAATGACATTTTAGGAAAAGTGGAAATTTTGTCGTGTAGAGTTTCCCGCTACCCAATTACACCTATTGTCAATTTGTATAAAAATTAATTGGTTTATTTGTCATAAATTAGGATAATGCCAACTTGGTTGACTTCATAATCCATTTAATGTTTCCGATACAAACAAAATTTGATAATTTATTTTAGTAAATATTTAATGACATCTTTTGTGGTTTTCTTGGTTATTATAGTCAAACTTATGTTTGTAATTCAATGAAATAAGTTTCAAATAAAACCACAAAATAAGAGATATTAAAACAAATTTAAAGAAAATGATTAAAACAATAAATTCATCAGTCATTATAGGAATTTCAAACAATCGTAAATTTCCAATTTCAATTTACAAAGACCGTGTTTATTCACAATGCCACGCCACAGTTAAGAATGACTTACATATAAATTAATTTTAATTACTATATCAAGAGGCTCATATGAAACTGTTGAAATGTGATTATTTCTTTTGTCTTAATATGTTCGTAAATGGATGATACGCAAGAACCAAAAAAATATGCCATATAAGAATAATGAAATTCCTTCTAAACTAAAGGGTTAATATTAACATAACTTAAAGATATTTATTTTTTCCAGAAATATTTGTATTTATGTCAATCTGAGGACAATACCACTTTAGTATTAGATCCTTCTTTATAGTTGAGAACATTTTGGAAGAGTGGATATCCTCAATTAATTACTTTGGTATGTTTGTCTTCATTAATTTTACTTTTTTCAATGTCATAAGACTTCGATTATTTTATTGGTGTTGATTTCATAAAAATACCAGAAGAATTAAATTCATCAACCAAATCAACAAGTTCTTGTATAATTTCAGTTTTAAAATCTTTACTACTCTGAAAATTTCAAGATGAATTATTTTTGAAGATAAAAAGTTATTATTTGATGTTTGAATTGACGTATGAATTAACCTTAATTGCACTGTGTAGCAAATTTGCAACATACCAGAATTTCATGTTTAGATCGCCTAAAATAAATAAGAACTAAACATTTCATAGTGTTGCTTGTGAGCTATAAAGCTGTTTAATGGATTTAGTTCATAAAGTGTCCAGTTCATATTAGTTCATATTCAGTCAATGGAACGTTACTTTATTCTATTCAAAATAAATAAAAAAAATCATGCAATCAAGGGTTAAATTTAAAATAAATAAAACTTATTAAAAAGAGAGTTTGAAGACTATAAATCAGTAATATATCGATGTTTGTTGATACTCACGAATTTTCGGCACTGCCTTTTTCAAGCAAAATTTACTTGAAAAAGGCAGTGCCGAAAATTCGTGAGTATCAACAAACATCGATATATTACTGATTTATAGTCTTCAAACTCTCTTTTTAATAAATTCAATGGAAAAAATAATCAGGGGTGATATTGGAAGAAATAAAAGTTCTTATAATAATAAATCAAAGTGTTGGTACGTGATAAAATTTTATTAATTCAATAATTTCTAAAATTAAAACTAAGTTGTTTTTTTTATATTAACTACACATAGAACCTTTTATTACAATATAATTTTTAAATAATTTTAATTCAAATAATTCTGTGAGTAATCGGTCACTAAAAACATTAAGGAAATTATTATGATTAGAAAAAAACCAAGAAAATTTATTCTAATGAACATTTATTATAAAAAAAACTTTAGTGTTCTTCATTTCGGAATTAAATGTCATAAAAATGTTTCGTGATTCGGGATTTTAAATTAAAATTTCGTTTTGTTTTAACCAGTTAAATACCACGAATGCCGGATATATCCGACGACCAAAAATAATTATAATACCCCGTATGACGAACCAATCAGGTAGCATAACATCTTTTTTAAAAATGTCTTTTAATTTGTAATTAATCCTAATTTTTTAAGTTAATCGTAACAAAATTTTATTTTATTTATTTTCGTTTAATTTTACCCGGTATTTCGTTGAATTTCGTTGGTTGTTGTTTCAATTTTTTTTTGTTCGTTTTGTCGTTATTACAGCACAAAGTAAGTAATTCTTTTTAATATTTAGAAATATAATTTACTAGAATGCCGGAATATTATCATGATGATACGTATCTCGTCTAAGCAATGATAAAGCCGTTTCCATGGGTAAATGGTTTGACTAAAGGGGTTTGTTGAGATCATCTAACAATGAATACAATAAAATCATCTAAAACAATCAAAAAGCAACTAAAATCTGAATTTAATCAAGTCAATTAAACATATAAGGAATAAGTTAAATAAAGCTTAACTTAATTAATTAACTAATTTAAATATTGTGTATTAATTAATTTAGAATTTCTTAAATATGGTATGTAAATAATAATTAAATACTGCTGACTTGACTATGTCAAAAGCTTAAACTGATCGAAACTTATCAATGTTACTTCTAAAAGTTGAATTTGCAGAATATTTATATATAGAAAGAAGAAGTGGATTTGCAAATATTTTGAAATTGAAAATGAGTTTGCTGTTTTTATGCCAGTAGAAAAGATGAGAAAATGATTTGAATATTTCACGACAGCATCACAAAAGCAAGCTATTAGAGAAATTTCATATCAAAATGACATGATTCAAAGTTTGATGGATATTACATATATCCAATTCAAAACTTCTAAATGACTGCCATTCATCTTTTGGTATCATAGACTCTATAACTAGACTTTGCCATTCATAGACTCAAACCAATTAAGAGGGTTGGGTTAAAAAACTCTCACACGAAAGGAGTGTATAATTGAGCTACATCAGAGGTTGTAGCTAATCCTGATTCTTGAACATCATCTTTGGGTACAAAATATGTTGAAGAGCAACCATATAGATTGAAGAATGTATAATAGTTCAAAATTAAAAATTAAATTGAAAAATAAAAAACTTAAATTCAAGGCCAAGAACGAGAAGTTTATATTGGGCTGATAACTTAGTGAGTCGAAATTGCCATATAAAGTAACTAAATAGGAATTAAGTTAAGAGGGAGTAAAGAGTGAGATGAGAGAACTGATAATCAAAAATTAAAATAATAGAAAAATCAATAAAAGGCAAACAACCCTAAGTAAATACCCCTAAGAAAGAAAAATAAAGAAAATAATAGAAAAATAATAGCTATAAAAGGAAAAAATAACGAGAAATTAAAATGATAATAACAAAACCAAAAATAGAAATAATAATTAAAGAAAAATTAAGTAAAGCATAAAATCACAAGAAATATCTCTAAAAACCAACAAAAGAAAAGAAAAATTATTTGTTGAATAATAACTATAAAATGTAACGCACGATGTTTATTAAAAACAGACATTTATATCACATTATAAATTACCGCAACGTAATTTATCGACGAGAACTATTACATAATAGTTTAATCGTTCGACACTGTTACGCAATAATGTCGCAGTATTTTTCTCGCACATTCCCCCGTGATCAGTATGATGTATCCAAGTCATACTGATCAAGATAAAGCGGCTTCCTCCGAGGTCGTTTCGGCCAGCCCTCACGCGAGGCCTGCTTCCATATCCTCACTTGCTCGATCTGTCCTCAGATTGATATTCGGATTTATCATCAGCACCATCTTCTTCCACTGCTGGTCGGATGTCCCGCCATGTGTCGTGATGTTCCATCTACTTCAATGTTTGTGGCAGAATTAATTCCGGTCACAATTCCAATGGGTCATTGAGTAGTACACTTTCCCGGTATCGGCTTCATAACAACCCTTTGTCCAGTTGTATATTCACACGTTTCCGAGTGTTCAAAATCTCCAATGATACTTGAACAACCCTTCCGACGGGGCTGTGTCCTGACTGATGCCATCTCTAGTTGCAGCGTTGTACCAGAATACAATATCACTGGTGATCTGCTTGACTCCTGGCCGCATGAAACTTTATTGTCCGGTGGTTTCTTTCTACTCTCTCATTTCCAGCGGGCCGATAAGCGCATCTGTATGTTGGTTAAACATTCCATCTACAACAGTAGCTCTCTGAGGGAAGTAGATTGAAAACTTGCCCCATTGTCCATCAATAGTTCTGATACTGAGCCTCTCTCTCGAATACTTCCTCCAAATTTCTTATAATGTTCGGCGCGTCTTCCCGGTCTATTTTCCTCCAGATTGCAAATCTGCTGGGCCCGCAGTCCACCATTGTCATAAATGTTGATTCCTTGTAGTGCGTGACGTCAACCAACAGTCTCTTCCAGTTTTCCGTGACTTCCAGTGTACCACGCTTCCATTTAATCGGTGATGGGTCGATCGACCTACATTCTGTGCAGTTTCTCAAGACGTCTTTTATGCTGTCTCGATCGGTTTCCGGATTTTCCGATTGAATGAAGTAGATTGATTTTTCCAGGCCGAAATGGTGTTTGCGATGGTTGTCCTTTATTTGCTCTGTTGGCAGTCCTACACATCCGAAATGATTCCTAGACTTCAGCCATTTCGCTGGAACACGCGTAAGGACATCTGTTCGGTTCTCTGCTGACTTCACTAAACATACAGAGATAGTTAAACTTCCATCGGCAGTGAGTTCCTTGACGATCCCCAAGCGGCGCCTAACAAGCGTTTCGGAAATTCCATGGACCCGTATTCGGCTTTCATTATTCAGCACTGTTCGTAACCAGCTTGCTACCGTGGCCGAATTCACCATCAACTCGATTCTCTTAACTCCCCATTGTATTGCCAAGTTTTTGTTTGTTTTCTTTGACCTTCTTCGCAACTTTATTCAAATACTTAAGTAATTTCTTTTCGTTTAATTTGTCAACTAATTCTTTTCTTCAAATCTTCTCCAACAATTATTCTTCACAATTATTTTCTTTACAATTATTTTCCACAAATCGTTTTTCCAACAACGTTTCGTCCGACTCTGTCAAAATTTCTCTCTATTTTTGTCTCACTTTTGTCTCAATTTTGCATCACTTTTTGACTCGGTTTTGTCTAATTTTGTCTCTAATTTTGTCTCTAATTTTGTCTCAGTTTTGTGTCAATTCTATATTTACCAGTTTCTCTTTATATAGCTTGTTTTATTTGTGGCACTTCAAGATAATCAAATGTTTTTCCACTATCTTTCTCCCGCCTTTCCCGTCTGTTCCAATTTTATCTCTGACGGCTGTCGAGATATTTTCCCCTTATCCTTTTTTGTTAAACCGCCTCCCAGTAATTCCGCTATCTCTGACAAGCTGTTAAGATAAGAATATTGTGGTTTTTTTATTTTCCCGATTTCGAATTTCCTTTTCCTTTTGCACTAATTAATTAGTACTGACCTTTGTTTTTGTTTTCAAGTTTGATTTCTTTTGTTTCATTTCTCTTTCTCATTTTTTTGCTTCCGTTTTCTTTTCTGAGTTCTCATAGATCGTCCTGTTTATCATGACGATCTTCCCCCAGGTAATTTTATTTATTTATTTATAAATTTGCTATTTAGGTATCTTCAACAAAACGAAGATATTGCGAAATTCACAGTATTCAAAAAACATATTATCAAGCATCATAAATACGTGGAAGAATTGTGATCGTGTGGAGATATTTAAGTTATATTTATATTTAAAATATTTTAGTTATCTTCATTTAGCTTTTGACTATAGATCAGTGTTTAATATTTAAATGTAAACATTATTTTATAATCAAAAATAAATGATAGTAATTGATATTGTAGTAGAAAACAGATCAAAAAGGAAGAATAGGACAAATGAGTTTACAAGTTTATATAATTGCATAAAGTTGATTTGAATTTCAATCCTAATTTTGTTCGATGATATCGAAATTATAGTCTCTTAAATTTGTTTGAATATTGAAGGCTTTTTACGGAATAAATTTTATTTGTAAATCTTAGCTATGACTTCAGATTCTAATAATTTCCAATGCTATTGAAACTGATAATCAAAATCATCATTACCATAATTTCAATTTTCAAAGAATTTTACTCATCATTAATTTAGAAAAAAATAATTAATTAATTTTAACAAATTAACATAAACTTATTATAATTTAAACGCATTTTAGGTGAACCAAATAGTGTTATAATTCATTAATTAGTATTAATTGAAATTTGAGAAATTTTAATTTCGATACGTGTTATGATATCGTGTTTTTTATAGACAGTTTGAATGAGAAAATTATAAATAGAATTATATTTAATAAAAATTGTAATTTATAGATATATGAAACTTTATTTTTATTTTGTTGTTTCAATTTTGACCAGGTATTAAAATATTCTTCATTTAAAATATTTTATAATATTAAAACAATTTTATTTTTAACAATTTAATAAATATAATTGCCACAGTTAATTTTGCTTAAATAAACTATTAGCTTTCACTTACTTTGAAATTTGCATTATAAAGTAGCAGATCCCTGTGGACAGATAAGGGTATATGGGGAGTTTGATCAAAGTCACTGTCATATTCCAAATAACTTACCATTTGAAGCATCATATAATTTATTTACGGCTGACATAACCATTGGTCCTTGATATTAAAAATTGTTTGTTAATTTATTTGTATTAGAAAGTCGTTGAAATAAATATTTTGGTCATCAAAGCAATTTGATTTATCAAGGTTTGTAATTGGGTGGTCTACATAAAAAATCACTGTTGGAATTCGAAATAACTTTATCGAATAGTTAATGACATTCAAGAATATAGGGTCTTAGTTTCTCGCCTTCTTTTCTCTTTGCTTGGCTTTTCTTGAATCACTGTCTTTTGTTTAATTAAACAAACTTCCATTTATTTTCCTTTTTTATACTTTGTAAATAATTTAATATAAATTTTAATTATAAATAATTTCTTATATTTAAATCAATTATAGAAATTTTAAATATAGATAAAAATAATAATATTTAAATATAATAATCTAATATAATATTAATGAAAATAGTTATTGATAAAAATTTCACTTTATTGTAAGTAGGATTATACTCGAATTATATGACCAGTAGTCTACAAAAAATTCATGATTCAACCTACCCTACGAGAATGTATAATTTATTATTCGACTGAAAGAACAATAAAAAAACATAATATTTTAACACAACATAATTTATTTTTCTGGGTTAGACCCCAAATTATGTGCGCTTTCATTATCTTGGCTTTTTTGTGGTAACTTTAAAACTTATTCCTCAACCACAACTTTTAATTGTTTCTTGTTAGAAAAATATAAGATATGCATGATAAATAATAAGTCAAGTCTGATGAATATGAAGAATAAAGGAGGGTCTGAAAGTCAAATTTATCAATTTCAAATTTTTTAATTTTTGCACCAATTTCCAACAGTCTTCCTGTACATTTTTTACAATTTTTTAATTGAGTGGTGTACTTTCACAATCTTATACTCTTTAATTTCTCTATAATTCCCATTGTTAAAAACTAAAAAACTAGAAACATCGCAAAATTTGATAACCAACAACTTGATTTTGGAAAAAATATAAATACAAAACAAATACTGTAGCAAAATAAAACAAAGATTTTGTTAACAAAAGTTATTTGTTCAGAATTTGTTCTTCCTTTTTATTCCATTTTAATGAACATAGATATAAATACACAAAGTCCCATAGCGAAAGCCTTATCTAAAAGGAAGGAAAAACATTTCATTTTGAAGAACAATAGATTGAAAAATTCTTTAAAAAATAAAGAGTGGCCAAATTCTAAAAAATATGAAAAGCCAATTCAGGAAATATTTTTCACAATTTAAAATCAAAATTACAATAAAAAGGCATTTGGTAAAAAAATCTCTGAATTTTTTCCCCTTATTTAGAATATGTGAAAATTATTTTCTTTGGGCAATATGTTCACAATCTGAAACAACATAAAATCTTGATTCGAAAACCTTTTAAAATAAATTTTAAAAAGTTTAAAAATATTTGAAAAATGAAGAAAATTATTTTAAAATTTGAAAAAAATATTATTTATTAGTACAATTAGTTTTTTAAAAATTTTAAAATCAAAATAAGGTAAGAAAACCATTTTAACATAAGTCTCTTGATCACGAAAAACCCTTAGAATTTGAATATATAAAAATTTTCATCAATCTATGAGGGGGGTTTGGGTTATACAACTTTTTAAGGTTAAAATTTCTAAAGTTTAAAATTTTTAAAAAATAAAAAAACAATACATTTTCTTTAGTTAGCTTATATGACTTTACTTATTATACTTCAATCTAACCTGATTTTAGCAGGGTTAAAGGTTTTCGATAAGAAAAGTAGCCTATATATAAACCGGCAAGAAAAATAACCAAAATTTACCATACAAGGTAATATATTTAATGTGAATTTTACTTCTGAAAAGGTAGAAAATACCACATATACGACTACAAAATGCCTGCACTAATTATAGAGGTGAATTAACAAAAAGAAAAATTAATTTTGTTGGGAATGGAATGGTCTAAAATTAGCACAATTATGAAGTATGAGTTCTTACGTGAAACTACGGTATTTCAGATCAAGCGAAACATTAATAGTGTAACTACGCAGCATAAAATATCAAATTGGTTCACCAAATTTCGTACATCTAACTTTGGCCTCACAAATGAGCCACGCGGTCGCACATTATCAATGGTCAATAATTACGAACTAAAGGTCACTGTTGAGTTTGACCCATCTCAGAGTGTCTATGAATTATCGTTGAAGTTTGGTGTTTGCAAACAAACAATATTTACTCATTTAACTCAAAATGGTAGTGTAAAAAAGTTGGATAAGTGGGCTCCACATAAACTGATTGAAGAACAAAAACAAAAGAGTTTGGAAGGTTGCGTGGTTTTGCTTTTTCATCACAAATCTGATCCATTTTTGAATCAAATTGTCACTTGTGATGAGAAATTCAATATAACAATTCAATATAACAATCGCAAACGTTTAGCACAGTGGTTAGACAAGGATCAATAACCAAAACACACACGAAAGCGTAATATTCATCAAAAGAAGCTTATGGTGAGTGTTTGGTGGTCAAGCACATGTGTAATCCATCATGATTTCATAATATTTGCCTCATAAATTACAGCAGAAATATACTGCAACCAACTGGACGAAATGATGCAAAAATCTAAAGAAAAATAGCCTAGATTGGACAGCAGATCGACTTCTATCTTATTTCATAATAAGGCTAGACCTACACATTGTACAAATGATTATGGCAAAACTAGAGGAATTGAGTTGGAACTTCTTCATAATGCTTTATATTCACAAGACCTAAGCCTCTACTAACTCCCATTTCTTCCGTAATTCGGACAACATTTTAATAAGAAAACAATTTTAATTCCGACAATGCTGTAAGGCTTGCATTCAAGGAATTCATTGACTCTCGCCACCAGGGTTTTACACTACCGACCTGAACAAAGCCTTGCTCCCTAAATGACAAAATTGTATATGGACAATATGAGTGCATACTTTGATGAATAAAATTAATTTCTAATATTCCTAAGTTATCAACCAACTTTGTCATTTTTACAATTTTCAATCCTAATGATCTGAAATTATAGTTTCTGTAAAAATAAACTGAATCTTGCTCCTCATGTTATGTTAAAAATGACTCAAATTCCAGCAAAATAGAACTTTATTTATTGACCACAAGAAATACTCTATATTCACACTTCACTATTTAAGTCACAAGTAAACATTCAATGAATATCACCCTTATAATCGAAATTTTCTTCAGTCGGGTATAATGATCAATTTTTAATCTCAAATATATATAGAAATCACCGGCTATCCCTCATTTCTGCAATTGGATCTTATTTGATCCATCTATCGGGACAAACAAGAGAATAATGGGCCGATTTTCCTATTTGATATGATTGCTTAATAAATAAACGCTGATATTTTCCCAATGATCTATGGGTTTTTCTTGAATAACAAACTAGATTAATTAATTAATTGTTTTATCGTTCCAGTCCCACCTAGGGACGTCAAATCCTTTTTAAAATCATTTTACACTTCTTTATCTTTTCATTTGCCACCTGTTACCATTTCTTTAATTGTCGATGCTCGCGTCTGTGTGCGCTTTTGCTTTGTTGATTTGGATTGTGTACGCACACAGACGCGGAAAAGTGAGAAGATTATGTTGTTGAATGTTCTCGCGTCTGTGTGCAGAATTATGGTAATATGGATGTGCGCACACAGACGCGAGCAAGAGGTATGTCGCAATTTTTTATTAATTAGTCTTTTTGTAATTTTTGGATTTATAGAGTTCGAGGAAGCTTTTGTTTGAACTGGTAATTTGTGTGGGTATTTTGAATTGGCGGATTTGGATTTAAAGAACTGATTTAATTTTGATTTGAATTTTGGCCTTAGTGAAATATGGAAAATAATGAATGTATGATATGTCGTATGTCAATGAACAATATGGCGAAGAGATGTCTTTTCAGCAGTCGTTGCAAATTATTAATGGAAGTTTTTCAAAACGATCGGAAATCAACGATTTAATTTCTGTAAATCATGAAATGACAGAAGAGGAACTCCAAGAGATGTTTATGAAATTTCCCCAAAGCGATCAAAAGATAAACTGGCTAACTTATGGATATTATATTCTAAAAGACAGAAGAATAATTAGAAAGAAATGAAATTGTGTGGATTAATGAAATATCGGAGGAGCAAAATATTTCCACAAAAGATCAATGGAAACTACCACGACTGAGTTATGACAAAATACAAGGTAGACCGAGTACAATTCTTAAGATTCAGTTCTATAAGATAGAATGCTTACTAGATACAGGAGCGAGAGTAAATGTAATGGCAGAAGCAGTTGTGGGTAAATTAGTAAATGTCAAAATTATAAAATCAGATAATATTAGATTAAATTATTATCTTATATAAAATAAATTTAAATATCAAATAAACTTTTTGTTTTTATGAGCTCAAGTAAATAAAATTGGTTAAAAATGCTTGGTGAACATTTCTTGATTGATACCCAAGGACATATAGATCCAGAAATAATAAATACATTTTTATTTACTTTATTTATTTTAAAATCGATCAATGTTTCTGAAAAATTATTATTTTAATCAAGAAAAATTAACAACAATTTATGAAGATTACAATAAATAATTATTTGAGTTACACAATTTCATTAAACATTATTAAGAATTAATTATCTTTTTAAAATATTTGTCTTTTGTTTAAATCAGGAACGGCCAACTCACAGCCCACCTTGAATATTTTTCCGGCCCGCGAGATTCAACACACTTTTACAAAATATATTTATTTTATAATTGCCGGGGTAATTTAAACATTCTAATTATATCAATAAACAAGCATTTTCCATTGTATTGTTGGTAATATAAGGTAAATAAAAGTAATAATGCACTTGCGAACGGCTGCCGCCGGCAAACGATGCAGATTGGGTCACGTGACTTAGTGCGTAACAATCATTTGCTCGCAAAAAAAAGCTCTGTGTTAGGGTGTTCATTTCAGTGAATGCACCGACGCGAATACTTGAACAAGGCAGTATTGGGTTGGTGTTCGCGAACTTCGATTGGCGTGTGCTTGCTGATGTAACAATTTTTCAAAGTGCGTGTTTAAGATGTGCAAATACCTAAATTGTGATCGATTTGCAAAAGCTAAGTGAAGGAGTGGAGAAACAAATATCGCACTAATAAAATAAATATTTTTTAATGATTTCATTTTTTTATTTCATATATATTTATATATTTTTTATATTTAACTGTTAGAGTTATGTATTTCTTTACAATGTACATTTAGTATTATTATTATTATATTATCTATGTTTACATGTAAGAATAATAGTAAACACAATAATAATAACCTTAATTAAAATTTAAATGAATAAGATAATTCTAAACGTGACCTAACTTAATCAGAGTTTATTATTAATTTATTTTTCCTCAACGGATTCACCCGGTAAATTTCAAATTATACTACTGATTATTTGTTTATCAAATGTACTCAAATTATTGATAAGTAAACAATCTTTGTTCACAATTCATAGAAAATAACATCTTTCAAATGGAATTGATTTTAATTTTCAAAAACTTTATACTCTTTATTTTTCTATTATTAAATAAGAGAAACTTTTTGTTTTCAGAACTAATGAAATTATAAATGTCAAAAACTGACAACAATTAATCTCAATTATTTACTATTTATTAGTAAACAAATAAATAAATAAATAAATAAATAATTAAATAATTAAAAAAATAATTAAATAATTAAATAAATAATTACAAAAATAAATAGATAAATAAAATTGATTTATAATTTAATTCTTTATTGATTATCTAAAACGGAAATAAAAATTTTACAGCCATTTGCCCGAGATTATTGCTAATCTCATTTTTGGACTTCCTAATTGTAATTATTAGACAATTTAACTTGTACATTTTTTGTTTAAATCTTTTAACTGTGTGTGTGTGTAAATTTATTTTGTTTCTAGACAATTTTTGTTTTAATTTTAAATAATTTCCCTGTAATTTTACAAAGTTATTTAAAATTTTTAAAATATTTTTCAATCAAAATGCAATCGTCCGATTCATATAGTTTATGTCCTATTCGAAGCAGAATAATTTGCTTGATGCTATAACTCTTTAAAAATTTTTAAAATATTAATAAAAATGATCTTATTTATCTAAGATATTTCCTGTATATTTCCCATGAAAATATTGAAATATTTTATGAATGTATCTTGCTAATATATCCAAAATTTTACAGCACAATAGATATAACTCAATATGGATACAATGTGTGACGTACGCAAAAGCTAGGTGGCAAAATTGTTGTAAGGTCTTTTATGTTTCAAGAATTTTGTATTATTCTATAATAAATAAATATTAATAATCTATTATTTAATTTTTCACACACTATTTATTTATCTAGCGCCGGGTCTGATTCAAACTACTTAAGAATAAAAATGTGTAAACAAATTTATTCATAATTAAATACATAAATGGTATTTAAATTAATGTTGGGAGTCTATTAATGTCTTATTATAATATTGACTGTGATCATCATCCCACATTATAGATAGGTAAATCTCATGAATTGCTCATCTTCTCCAAACTTCCTAATGGAAAACACCTGTCACATCCTAGAAGCGTACTGGTTATATCCTCTATGGAAATATTGATTACCTTTATAAAAACATTATCCAAAATAAATTTGTTTGATTAATACGTGGCTATCGCATTGGCATTTTCAAGAGTTAATGTACAAATAGAATTTTATGATTCCAGCATTTGGAATATGTTACAATGGATCCATAATAGACTTAAAAATGAATACAATTTTGTATTATTGAAATTCTTCAATGTTATCTGAATCTCCCACTTATTCTAAAAATTTAATAATTTGAATTTCTATGCTAAATTAAGTCATAACATTTAAATTTTATTTTAAGAACTTCTATTTTTGTTGTTGTTTAATAATCACTAACTGTAAACAGCTGTATTTTGGTTTAAAAATAGAATGAATGTTAAATTTAAATGAATTTCTAGCTACAATAAAATTTCAGAGAAAAATGAATTAAATGAAAATTCAAATCTAGGTAAAAGTAAAATACTATCTATTTGTTTTAATAAAATAAAAAATAAAAATGAAAATAAAATAAAAATAATAAAAAAAATAATATTAAAAATAAATTTAATAAAATCAACTGCTGCAAATTGCGCATAAAGTAATAAAATAGCAAGTAAGAGCTTAGTAAATAAAAAACAATTAAAAATATAAATAAAAAATATAGTAACAATAAAAGTAGTAATAATAATGATTATATTCTTATTCTTATTCTTATTATTATTATAATTTCTGTAAATTATCAATCAATATTTCAAATAAAATTGTACTTGTTATGATAAAATAAAAATGAAATAATAAATCAAAAATCAGCTGCCGCAAATTGCAACTCAAAGTGATAAAATACTACGTAAGTACTTAGTAAATAAAGAACAATTAAAAATATAATAAATAATAGCAATAATAACAATGAAAGTGGTAATTACGATGATATTATTATTAATGTTATTATTATTAATTAATTAATTCAAACAAATAAGCCATTTCAGCAATGTTTATTTATTGAAAATATTTCGACATAAAATAGATCCTGTTCATTCTAATACAAAATCTATCTGATTTTTCATTTCTCTCTGTGACTTATTTCCTTTTTTGTTGTTCTATATATGTTACTACTACTACTACTACTACTACTACTACTACTGATTTTTTACCCATTGTATTTATTAAAAAGAGCTTGAAGACTATAAATCATTAAATATATTGATGTTTTTGATATATTTACTGATTCATAGTCAAGCTTTTTAATAAATACAATTGTCAATGGAAAAGAAATCATTAGTGAAATTTGAAAAAAGCTCTAATAATAATATTAACAATGATATTATATTTAAATTGCAGATTGCAAACTTTCCGAATCACAAAATTGAAATGATATAAAATAAGAAAATAATTTACATTCAAATATGATCTATTTAATTTTAGTGAACATCATTTACGGAATTTACAACCCTTCAATCTTTGAAAATAATAAAAATAGAAAAAAAATGAAGACTTTAAAGAATTTCAGTAGATAGTTCTTAAAAATTAGGTGAAGCTTACAATTAGAAAGGTGAAATTATGCAAATAATCACTGGCCCTGCATCGGAAAACGCAAAGTTACATTTTATTTATATTTTAAAATTTAGATTGTAAATCTTTTGGGAAAGTCCAAAATTTAATTGAATAATTTTTCTCATTTTCAATTAAGTTTTGAAGTTAATATCTGCTGATATAATTATTTTTATAGAAAACCCTAATTTTGAATAAGATAACTCATTACTTCCTCAGTGACCTATTTTTATTTTACTTCTCTTGATTTATAATAACAGTAAAGTTTTTGAGCGAGAATAAGACATTGCGAGTTGAAAATAGAAATTTCCTATTTTAAAGGGTTATCTAAGGATTTTAAACCAAATTGGGAACGTATTGCATGTGATACTTTGGTGATAAAATCATTTAACCAAAAAATCAGGGCCGTAACAAGGGTGGTGCGAGCGTGCAGTTACACAGGGCGCACATCTGAAAGGAGTGCAAAATTGGGATGTACCAATTTTTTAATGTCACCAAAAAATGAAAAAATATAAATAAAAAATAAGAAATGGCATGAACGAAAAAAAAAGACATCCTAGCTAGGACCATCCTTAACATTACTGGTTAGACTGATCCATTAATTTGGTGTTTAATTAATTTTATTAGATTCCACACATAATTATGTAATTCATAACTGACCCATAACTTAACGTTTTTCCCAATATGCGTATAGCATTGCAAATATTACTGACAATTGCGGTTTCTATTGCCAGTTGCGAAAGATCATTTAGCAAATTAAAATTGATACTTTCATATTTGAGAGCCTCGATGGGCCAAAGTCGATTATGTGAGCTTGCGTTACTTAGCATAGAACGAGAAATGACTGAAGAAATTGATTTTGATAATATAATTAAACAATTTGTGTCAGCTAAAGCAAGAAAGATAAATTTGTAATAAAGTGTTGATAGATTTAACTTGTGTGCTTTTTTACCACTGCTTTTACGCCACTGCCATAAGTAAAATTGTTTTTATTAAAATTGTTTAGTACTTGATGATTACAGCCAAGCTGTAGAAATATATTGCAAATATATATATTTTAAAAAATGGTAGTCTTTATTTATCTGAAAAAATGATCATTGGTATTAAATAATATTTCAATTAAAATTTTTTAATTTATTTAAAACATTTGCGTCCATACATTTTATTTTTACAATGGATATGTTACAGTTAAAGCATAAACTTAGACAATGTATTCGTTTTCTATTAAAATACATAAATATCATTCTAGTATACCATGTTACAATACTGCCTACTTTAGATAAATATAGAGTGCATTTTATTATTATTTTTTTATTGTCTAAAAATTCACGTTAATGTATGCATTTACTAATAACTGTATAATTTAACTGTAACATATACAGTAACATATACATGGTTAATGCATACATTGTCTAAGCTTATGCTTTAACTGTAACAGATACGGTTATTACTTAAAATACTAAGAAAAGTAACTGCCACAAGCCTCATTTAAGGAATAAACTTGGGAAAAGCATTTTCTTTTTTAAGAAATCAACTTTTAGAAAAAGTCAGGAATAAAAAGGGTTAAAGGTTATCATAGTTTGTCAAGTTATAAAAATTAAAAATGACTTCTAACTAAAATCATATTTATTTAATGCAATATAATATTTATAATTATAATATTTATAAGAGGATAAGAAAAATTAAAATAAAAAATAATATTATAAAAATTAATAAGAACTTAATATGAAAATTTAAGGCTGTCTCGTGAAAAATAATTCTTTGTTTTACCTGTTCAAATATTTTTTCATTATTACAGTATATAAATTTGACATTTTGAGAGGTAAGTTTTTCATTTAAATAATTAATGTCGTTAATAACAAAAATCGGATACATTATACGAAAAATTTTACAAAAGTAATTGGTTCGAAAAAATTATTTTTAATTTTCCTTTCTACTGTATTGAAAAAAATATTTTAATTAAGAAATTTTTCATTGGTTATCATTCTTAAAAATTTTTTTTTATAATTTTTTCATTAGTAATAGAAGTTTTTTAGCGATAAGAATTTTAGAAATGAAGCGATTCAACATTATAAATTTTTAATTTTTACAAACAAGACACTTTTCATACAATTTCAGATAAAAATAAATAATTTCATATCTTGAGTACACGATTGAGAAATATGATAACAGATGGATGGATGTGAGTAAATAAATATTGGTAAATATTTCCTGACTTAGTCAAAATAGTAATATTTTATTTTACAAAATTATAATTATAATTAATGTTTTCATAATAACATTTCAAACCTAAAATTTCATTAAATTATTATTATCATATTTAATTGTTAAGGATATTTAAATAACTAATTTATAAATAGAATATATATTATATTTTAAGTAACAATATTATTATATAGTAAAAGTATAATAAGTATAAATGCTAGCACGCATAATTATCATTATTATTAAATTAATTAATTCGCCATTTAAATCGGTTGTTTGAATAATGACAATTATTACACAATCAATTTTTTGAATATATTTTGATAATCAAGTGGACTTAAATTAATAAATGGCGACCCTGGCAATCATCAATAAAATGATCCCAGATATTTACGACGGCAGCATCGATGTAGAAGTTTTTATTGAAGAATGCAAGAGATATTTCCAATTATGTGGACTAGAACCATCCAGTCAAAATATGATGATCAAATGTCTGATTGCAAGAGAGTTGTTACCGATTTATAAAGCAATAAAAGAAAATGAAACTTGTTTTGAAGACAGATTAAAAAAGGCTTTCAAGAAGCCAACGACGTTGGTAGGGGATTTCATAACCCTATGCAATTACGAAATGAACGATGATTAATGCCATATTTTTTGGTCCATTGTATCTAAGGATACACAGAAAGAAATAAAGATGAGAAATGTGATGAGCACCGAAGAAATAAGAGGAGTGATGAAGAAGGATCGATGATATAAATATTGAAGTATCGGGAATTTCAGTTCTAAATAGAAGGAAGAAACGTTTGCGAGTATTGTCAAGACAAAACAAGGATTTGGCGATAAACTGAACCGAAACAGAAATTTTACAAATTCACAACGGATTGAACAAAGATATGAATTAACTTCGAGAATGAAAGCAGATAATTTCCAGAACAAATTACAACAAACAGAAATGCCGGTAAGAAAACAGATGTTGGAATTGTCAGGAGGTGGGTCATAAGAGTCGAGAATGTCGGAAACTAAGGGTTCAGAAATGCTTCCAATGTGGAAAAGAAGGGCACCAATCCAGAGAATGCAATCAGAGAGCATAGAATGTAGAGATGAGATGTTTTGTGTGTTAAGATATTGGACACAACAGAAGAGAATGCCAATCAATATCATGGTTAGAACGCGGTATAAGAAGCCATTTACTATTTCAATGCTGAAACTAGACAGACGAAAGAAGATGCGCAGACGAGCATGGACCACCGAGACGGACACAGGTAGCCGTGTTTCAGACTGATCAAGCCGAAAACGGCATAAGAAAACGGCAAAATTAGGAAGTGTGACTCACTATGGAATACGCCGTTAGTATATGTCTGGAAAAAGAAAAATGATATTCGATTGAGTTTAGATTTTAGGAGTTGAAATAAAATGACAGTAAAACAAATCCTCCCGATGTCTAATATCGACGGCTCAATTATTATCATTAGACGGATCAATGCACTTTAGCACCATTGATCTGAGAAGCACGTATTATCAGGTTGAATTGACACCAAATTCGCAAGAAAAGACAACGTTCTCAACAAGATCTGGGCAGTTTTGCTTTAATAGGATGCCATTCAGAATTGTGGCTGCTCCTGCTACATTCAAATATTAATGAATATGGTTTTAGAAAATTATTATGGAAAATTGCTATAGTGTATTTAGATGATATTTTAATATTCTCAAAAAGAAAAAGAAGATCATAAAAAAATAAATGAAGCATTAGAAAAATTAAAAGAAGCAGGATTGAAAATAAATCGTGAAAAATGCAAATTCTTTGTGAAGGAGACAAAATTTCTTGGTCACATTATATATTGTGAAGGTGTTAATGTCGATGAAGCTCCAATCGAAGCAATAAAAGGGTTTCAAAGACCAAAATGTTTAAAATAATTGAAGAATTTCTTAGAACTGTGCAATTATTACAGATAATTTATAAAGAATATTTCAAAATTTCCATGAATATTAGAGTTGATGTGCGGAAACAATAAAGACAAGTGAGTTTGGTCACAAGAATGTCAAGAAAGTTTTGAGGAATCGAAGAAATCACTATTAACTACACCAGTTCTAATATATCCTGATTATAAGAAAGAATTTATTTTGGATACGGATGCTAGTTTCGACGCCATAGGAGCTGTTCTGTCACAAATTGATGATCTAGGTAATGAACGTGCTATTGCATATAGGTTCACATACGATGAGTAAACATGAAATAGTATACAGTATCACTAGAAAGGAACTTCTATCAATTTATTACTTTGCACAGGATTTTAAGCATTATTTTTACGGTAAGCGATTTCAGCTAAGAACGTACCACAAGAATATAACATTTATGATGACAACTAGAAAACCTATAACGGGACAGCTTCAGACATAGATAAACTTCTTGAGTAGTTTAAATATGAACATTAAATATCGAAAGGGAATTGACCATTCGAACACTGACGCGTTATCGAGAGATAAATGTGGGATATTTACGCAGTGTATGAAAATTCATGAAAATGCAAAGACAGAGAAAGTAAAAACCAGATTTTTGGCGATGACAGCTACTAAACAAGAGCCTCAATGGCAAAAAGGTAATGAAGAGATAGAACAGATGAGAAAAGCAATTAATAAAAATGAGACTACAAGATTTTAAATCGACGAAGATTTAATTTTAACAAGAGAAAATAAAATTTGTATTCCAAACGAAAATAGATTAGAATTTGTCAAAGACATGCACAAAATGCTGTCATAGCTGGATGTAAGGTAATCGATTATATAAAAGTTAATTACAAAATGAAAAAATTAAAAACAATCGCTACTCAATATATACAAAGTTGTGAAATATGTCAGAAACAAAAAACTTTGTCAACAAAAACAATAGAAATAGTTGTAAAAACAGGAGTTGTGGAACCGTTTGAGGCTATAGCAATAGATTTTTGTGAACATTTGCTGGCGAACATTCATGGAAAGAAATATATTTTGGGAATTATAGATGTGTATAGTCGATACATTTCGTTAACATCAGTAGCAAAGTTAGACGAAAAAACCACAGAGGATACTATTATGAAATTCTGGATATTAAAATATTGGGCACCGAAAATTATTCAAGTTGATTGCGGCAAAACATTTGAGTCTAACTTGATTAAAGAGTTGGCAGAGAATCACAATATACAGCTACCATTTTATAGCACTTATCATCATAATACTAATGGTTTGATTGATAGACAATTTCGAACAATGCGAGATTTTATCAGTACATCATTAACAGAAGAATTGAGTTGAATTGTGTTTACTTTAAATACTACTATTCAAAGCACAATTGGAAAGAGTCCCTCAGAAGCACTATTTAAATTCCGGATATTTAGAGGATGGAACAATAATAAAAGAATATACAACGATAGAAGTAAAATAGTGGAAGAATTGCAATCAAAACAAAGAAATTTAAATTATAAAAATGAGAACCGGATACACCAAGAATTCAATATAAATAAAGAAGTTTTAGTTAAAGTAGATGTGAGAACAAAAGAAAAAGACCGATATACAGGACCTTTTAACGTTGTTAGAAATATCAATGCAAATAGTTATGAATTACGAGACAGAGATGGAAAAATTATAATTAGGAACGTTGAATGGTTAAAGCCTTTTAAATAGGTGAGATGTTAGAAACATTTAAATAACTAATTTATAAATGAAATATTGATTGTATTATAAGTAACAAATATTATTATATAGTTAAAGTATTATAAGTATAAATGCTGGCACCATAATTATATTTATTATTAAATTAATTAATTCACCATTTAAATCGATTGTTTGAATAATGCCAAATATTATGCAATCAGTTTTTTGAATATATTTTGATAATCAAGTGAACTTGAATTAATAACAATAATAATAATATTTAAAAAAAAATTAAATGATAATTTAAGCCTTTTTGCTGCGAATAATAGATTTAATAGAAATGAAAAAAATTTCAACTATAAAATAGCCCTTTTCAATTTCATGGAATTTGGCTTCTATTTTTAAAATGATCTTTGATTTTTTTACTTCTCATTGGTTAAAAATAATAATAAACATTTTTTTCTTAAGAATTTAAAATTAAAATTTTTTTTAATTAAATATTCTCTAAAATTCAAAACAACACACCATAAAAAATTTAAAAATTTTTAAAGTTTCTATAATTAGCTCATAGAAACCTATTTTAATAAATACTATCTTAAAATATTTATAAAATAACTATTTATATACGCAATTTAAATATTTTAAAAAATGTTTCTATTTTGATTTTTAAATACTAATGATCTTTTAAAAGTATATTTGAACTATTTTTCTATATTATTTTAAATTATCATTCTTTAATTTTTAATTTAATTTCTTTAAAAGCTTTTCTCAAAGTCAAAAGCAACAAATCAAACTGATGATTTCATTGATCTCTTTTTTAGTGTTTAAGGAACAATTCTCATCATAAACAAATGCCCAACAATCAGAGAGCACTAGTCACTGTTTTAGAATCTGAAAATGTAACATCTCAATCTCGTATAATTCTGACAGTTGTTGGAGCCAGGAATAGAACTTCTGATATCTCGATAGCTTTCTCTCCATTCTCGAATCGTCGCAGAATGTTTAATTTCATTTTTAAAGTAATTGTTGTCTTTGCATTTTGGTAATTTTACCAGCTGATATGTTTTCTAACTCATGTTCATAGTCTAAAAATTTATAAATTGCAAAATATAATATTTCATTAGTAAATTAATAGAAGTCACCTTTATTTATAAGAAAATTTACATTAAACCTTTTAAAAAAGTAATAACAACACATTAATAAGCAAGTTAGAAACAACACAAGGCCTCGATGTATTTTACACTAAAGCGCAATTAATAATGGCTAAAGTTAAATAAAATCCAGTAAGTTGTTCTTTGTGATAATTTAAATATTAATAATAAATTCTACTTATTTAAATATATTTTTATTTAATATAAATATTTTAAAATATTTTTTAGATTTTATGATTAAAAAGGCTAGACATTTATATATTTATTTCTACACACACAAAGGTTTTCATATTTCACCTAAAATGTCGGGTTTCAATGTGATGACAATAATTTCTCAAATTAATATAATCTGATTTTTGGAGTTCTTCATTATTTGCTTGACTAAATGAAAAAATTCTGTCATTGAATCTCATTTTGCTAAACCTTTGAGCTGAATAAACTTATGTCCTTTCTCTTTTTCTAATTTTACGAAATACATTCAATGACGTTTAAAATCACGTTAGCATTAGAGATATTCTCATGTATTCATATTTGTTTGTTTTAAAATTAAAAATGAGGAGTTCATTAAATAACCAGGAGTTAATTTAATATATTCTGTAATTTTTATTATAGAGATTTTGTGAATTGTGCCTGTGTGTAGGTATTTATTTTACTTCTACACCTAATTCCGAAATTTAATAACTTCTATAATCTAAAGAAAATCAATAAATTTATAGTATAGGAACACACAAACTTACCTGTGTGTAGAAATTTATTGTTCCGAAATTTAATAACTTTATTATAGGATTTGTGAAGGTAAGAGAAAAATAATTGAACACACCAACACAAAACACATAATGAAAAATGCATGCAAATTTCTTATATAGGTTTTTGTTCCGAAATAAATAACCGTTAACATATTGTTAAAATATAATTATTTTTAAATTATTAAAAAATGCAAGGAAATACTTTTAATTTAGATTCCGACAGCTCTACCTTGAGCTTCAGAGAAAAAGAAGAAAATACAATGTAAGTTTTATTCATTATATTACAAAACATTAAAATATTTTATAATATGTGTGAAGGCAGCATTTCAAATATTGAAGAAGGTCCTTCGAGATCTTTTGATTTACAGAAAGATATTCGCAAATCGTAAATTTAAATAAATTATAAAAATATTTTCATAGATATACAGAAAATGACAAAATTCAGCTTATTAATGCCTTTGAGAATGGGGACAATTACCAAGAATAGGAAGATTACTAAGAATGACCAAATCTTCAATTAAAGCAATCATTTATAAATATAAAAAATATGGGGCCATCGAAAATGAGCTGCAGGAAGAAGATTATAAAAATTTAAAAAACTATTTCATCCATGTACACCGCTTCTTTCCTAATTGCATTAAAAAATAAATGTCTTCGGTGATTAGTTTATTTATTTAGATAAAAATATATCTAACTTACATTTTTAGTGAAATAATTCCAAATAAAAAATCATTGAATTTCATAAAATTCCTAAAAAACACCTGAAATTTAATTATTATCATGCGGCTCTTCGTTGAGTAAACTGCGGCTCTTTGATAATTGAATTTTTGATAATTGAATTTGAAAATTGAATTCGATTTTTTTATTTTGAAATTTTTTCAACTGAATTTTTAAAAAAAAATTTTTTGTTGCAATTGTATTTTCATGGTTAGTTCATTTTTACCTGTGTCACAAAATAGGTGTAAACAGAATTAAAATTTATAGTGTCATTCGATGGCGGTATTTAGAATCAAAATTTAATATTTCCTTATTACATTCTACCTTGTTTGATTCTTTTTATAAGCAATATTTAAATAATACATGTCTCACTACACTATATACCAGGGGTGGGCAAGTGCGGCTCTTTGATGAGCCATGTGGCTCTCTAGGACCTCATGCGTGCCCACCCCTGTTATATTATAAATGCTGACTAACAGTAATATTTAAAAACTTGAATAATGATCTCATAATTATGTAAAATCAAAATTCAAGTCTTAAAAGTTGAAATTAAAAAAAATTACCTGAAAACCATTTTTAATAAATTGAATGAATGAAATTGAATAACTTCATTTTCACGTAAATGGTGACTCACCTCAACTGGTGTGCACACCAATGTGAATAATAGGGTTATTAAATTTCGGAATTGGGTGTACACCAAACACCACTGAGAACCGTTTCCTATAATATAACAAAAAAATCAATAATCTTACATTATAGAAACATACATACTTACTTTGATTTTACGTTGATGTTCTCATTTATACATCTTATACTATAGAAATCTGAAAAATGGAAGAAAAATTAAAAACTGCACACAAACGCAACACATATTAAGAAACACATACAAATTTTTGATTCGTAGAAATGTAACGATGAGATAAGTTTCTATAAAAATTCTATTTTAGACAATTTTTAGAAAAAAAAGATCGTTGAAAATTTTTAAAATTATATTTTTAATGAAAATATCAAGAGCAGATGAATTTGGTTCAATATATTTTTACTCCAGATTTGATTTCCTTAAAGAATCCCCTCATATTGAGCTCAGAAAAAAAATTACAAAAATTATTCTAATCAGCGATTTTTCCCAAAATGTTTTAAAAAATACATATTTTTGGGGATTTATTTATTTAATTATAATTAAAAACATATCTGACTCACGTTTTTTCGAAATAATTCCAAAATACTTTAATAAAAGACATAAAATTCCTAAAAAGCCTGAAAATTAATTAAAAATAATTTACTATTATATTGTTGATTAAAAGTAATATTTAAGAACTTGAATAATGATCTCATATCTCATATGGATCAAAATTCAAGTCTTAAAATTTACTTTAAATAAAAGAAATTACTTGTAAGCCATTTGTAAAATAGCTAAAATAAATTTCCAAAAAACATAATTGATTAGCAATTCAGTACATGATAAATTGATGCTTGATTTGCTGATGATGATGATTTACAATTGTTAAATAAATTGGTGAGTGATTTTACACGCCAACCACCACTATAGAGAACGTATCTCAGTGGTGTTTGGTGTAACAGTGAATTTTTCTATCCGTCTATATACACCACATCTATAATATGGGTTGGTGTGTACAACCAATTATAGATGCGTCACTATTTCTGATGAAATAGTTAATTTAAGATTAACTATTTTAGCCATTTTAAAAATGGCTTTCAAGTAATTTTTTTTATTTAAAGTAAATTTTAAGACTTGAAATTTGATCCATATAGATATAAGATCATTATTCAAGCTCTTAAATATTACTTTTTATCAAAATATTTTATTATAAATTATTTATAATTAATTTTCAGGGTATTTTTAGGATTTTTATGAAATTTTATGATGTTTTTTGGAATTATTTCGATATAATGTAAACCAGATATATTTTAACTATAAATAAATAAAGTAATCACCAAACACAATTCTCGTTTCTTTCAAAGATGCATATAAATTGAATTCTACGAAATCAAACAAATTATTTCCATGTTTTTCTGAAATAATTTGTCTTCTGCTACTTCTTTTCTGTTTGCAAATTTCTCCATATTTTTAATATCTGTAAATTGGTGTCCCAATCGATTGTTTGGTGATTCCAAGTAATCCGCCAAATTCTTCGTAATTTTCAACATTTTCAGAGGCATTAATTTGTAGAAATTTCTAAAAATGCCTGTAAATGATTTATTATAGTGTGCTTATTCATTACAACAAACCTACATATCGAAATTTTGCATGCATTTTTTACTATGTGTTTTGTTTGTGTGTATCAGTTTATTTTTTCTACCACTTCCTCACTTTCTATATTAAATGCATTTGTTCATTACAACGCTAAAAATCATCACGCAGGTAAGTTTGTATGTTTATATAATATACACGTATTGATTTTATTTTTACATTATAGATGCGTTTGTTCACTGCAAACGGGTGAAGTGTAAGTCATTATTTAATTTCATGGATTTAATTTAATGCCGCTTTTAGCTATGACACAAATATATTTGTTATATGTAGATTTTGTTTATATTATTGAATTTTTAAATCAATATCATCTATGCCATCATCAATTGCGCTTTGGTGTATATATGGCAATTTTACATTATTTGTTCTTTATAATAAAACTATTTGTATAATATTGAATTTGTTTTTTATGTTTAATTTATCATGCAGGTCAGATAAAAATAAGTGACTGACCAAATATTATAATAGGAATGATTATTTTAAAAGATTGGATTCTTCAAACAGAATTTTGAATTAAATTCTTTTTAGCTTATCTACTCTTTTCAAATGTATTTAAAAACATTAATGAATTATCAGAATAACTCCAAACAATACGCATAAATTTGGATGCCGAACCCTTTCGTGGCATCTTAAAATTCGACTAGTAACTCTTCAAATCTCTTTGGGATTTTCTTGAATAAAACCTTCAAAGAAAAAATATCAAGTCTCTATCTTTTCAATCTCATTATTATTTGGACAAATTGCATATTAATATTTCATTATTATCAAAATGATTTATAATTAAATATTAAAAATAAATTTAATTCATGATTAATAAATAAAACATTTCCAGAATCTAAATTTCATGAAAAAAATCCCAATCTCTTCAATGACTTAAATAAATTAATTTTATTTCAATGAAAAGATAAATGAAGCCGTCTGACGAAGGCTGGAAAATTTGCATATTTGATTAAACTATCAAAAGTCGCTTCCTAAAATTCATTAATAACTGAAATTTAAATTATTTTCTAAAAAAATATATTTAATAAACTTATTAGTTAATTTTAATTAAAATTTAATTGCATTAAATTATCCGAATAATGAAAAAGTGATATAAAAATTCTTGTAATTTCTTGCTATTGTGTGTAATTTATTTTTCATCAAAAACTTTGTAAGAAAAAATTTGATAAATAGATTTTCATAGCTTTTTTTATTTTTATTAACAGAAAAAAGAGGGAATTTTATCGATTTGAAATAACTCATTTCATGTTTGCATGGGTTTAAAAAAACAGTCAAATTTAAATGGAATACGCGCGAGTTTTGATATTTATTTTGTAAACAATATTAATAACTGATAGTAGAAATTATGTTTATTTCCCCAGTTAGGGGTTTCTTCATCTGCAAATTAATAGAAAACAAAAACAAAATTCAACAAAAGAAATTTGAATTAAATTTATTTTTATATACTTTTTAAAAGAAATTTTGCCTATTTAGATGTATAGATTATAATAATGCAATACAATTAATTTCCTTTTGAAAACAAAAAATATTTATATAAGAAAACAAGTAAATATAAACATAATCCGGTAAAAGTTGAAATAAGAAAATCTTTGATAAACTGAAAATAATTACAATATGTGAACTCCAAATCCTATAGGAATCCTCGACTCTTACAACTTTTTTGATCGAGTAGGGGGTACCATTTTTTTTGACAATCCCCTCTCCCCCTATAATTTTAAATTTTTTTACTCAATGGTTACACAATAGTTTAATTTTGTTTTAATCGTCAGTTACATAGTATTCTCATTTTGTTTTAATCGACGATTACATAATATCAAAAATTGTTTAAATCGTTGACTACGCCATCAATTTTAATTTTTTATAAGTATTTCAAAGACTCTATTGCTTGAAATTAAATTATCTATTTAATAAGACTAATAATGTAATCAAAATTTTGAAATTTCATTTTTTGTACACTATTTTTGAATTTGCACAACATTTTAAACACTCAATCAATGAATATATAGAATTTATTTGTATATATAATGACATCATTATTTATTTCAAATTCACACTCATAACACCTTAAACAGCGCCTTCTTAGCCAACGTTTACACACACATTTCCAACATTTAAAAAATAAAAATTATTCATATATATTTAAGAAAACCATATATACTTGAAAACTAAACATTTATCAAAATTCCAGGCAAATTCGAGCGCTATCTACTCTCCAAAATGGAGATATAACATCTTTCTCAGCCATTTTATATCCATGAATTGAAATATTTACAAACCAGCTTTTCTCATCTTTATATTCAATTTCTTCAAAGGCATCGCGAAAACGGGAATTTCGATTGTTGATGAATATATTTTCATTGAAACTTAGATTCTTATTGATTTTCCCCAACACTTTATTTACTGCTGCATCTTCTTTTGTTATATGAGCAATAAAGCTTGAATATTGCAAAAATCAATTTGACTGCATTTGAGAATTTATATAGAATTTCTTCTACCAAGAAATATATCTTATGATTATGATACATTCGTACTGGTTTCACACCTTTCTTGATTTGAACCGGTTTCGGCTCACTTATTTTCTTAATTGGGCTTGTTTCTTTCAAAAAATTAGAAAATGATTTTTCACCAAAAACGTTCTTCTTGGATTGTATTTTAATAAATAATGACTATTATGTCATTTCATTAATACATCAAATCAAATTAATACATTTTTATTGCAAACAACTTGCATGTGTGAATCATTGACATTTGTATGACCTTTGTTTGTGACTCATACTTGGTTTGCATATGTATTGATATGTATTGCAAATTATTTAATTATTAAATTAAAACCTGTACTAAATTAACTAGTGTGATATCAAAAATAGTGTACTATCACAAGTAACACTAACAAATTAAAAAATAGAGTACTATCTTCACAAGTAACACTAGAAAAGTAATATTTTTTAACACATAAAAATAGAGTAAAAAATATTTTTATTTTTTTTATTTTTTTTATTTTTTTAGATCATAAAATTTGTTAAATTATGTCAATCATCAATATCATTTCAAAAATACGGATAATATAATAAATCTTCACCTGGATCAATTATGGGCAGCAACATTTCTTCGATCTCATATATAATAATTATCGGCAACATATCTTCACCAGGATCATCAGCCATAATCATGCCACCCTATCTATAATGCTCATACGCATAACTTTCAGCCTTCTTATTATTTGTAATACTAAAAGTTGGAGGTTATTACTCGTTATTCTAAATTGGGGCACCGTATAAATATCATTATTGGTGGGTTACTTTTCGAACTGTTTCCAGATTAACTCAGAATACAATGATTCTATACCATTTGATACCCGTTGAGTGATCAACGTTGGGGCTGTATCAAGTAGGTGAGTACCAACAAAAAGTGAGCATACCTTTGTGCATTATAATTGTCAGGCACTTGAGTGGGTTCGCGGACTACCCATAGAAGGCCTGTTCGAATTTCATTTAGGTCCCTCCTATAATTATTCCTCTCGATAAACAAAATCAAATGTGAAGTCCATAGATATATTTATCCGATGACAGTAAAAGGATCACGAAACACATTAAAGCTGTTCGCGGAGTAGTATCAATTTGCAACACCCTGAGCTGGACTCGCTCGGCTTTACCGGCGCGTTGTCGCCCGTTGTTTGGTGATCTCTGCCAGGTCCACCGCCACTGACCTTATCTGAGCGGCTGTGGTTTGGTTGACGAAACACTCATTCAATTGTGTTTTCAGCTGTCGGTCTTGTAGCCGGAGATCCTTAATTTCCATCTAATCCTGGATGCTCTGAACCTGTAGCTGTTAAATCAGCTTCAGTCGCTTGTTTATCTCTGCAGAACTGAACCAGGTAATGTCAAGTTCCCTGTATCGTCCCTTGAATTTTTCAATCCTACCTTTTAATTCCTCTGCCAGTTTTAGCACTGCCTCTTTGTCTATTCGTAAATTCTCCATTAGTTATATCACTGAATGATAGTAAGAAATAAAAGAAAATTTTATTTAGATTTAAGGATATTCTGGTTGCAATGAAAATTATCCCAGCATTGCGGACGCTTTACTCTCTATATTTCAATTTACTATCGCTGTGAGTCGCTTTTAACCGATCCTATTTACCCTCATTATCCACTATTAACCCTTTACTTTAAATCGTTTTAATTTAGGCTATCACTGTCTATTATGTGTATTCCGCAGTCACTTTACTACTTATCATTCTCAATTTAGCACAAACAGTCTTAATATAAATTAATTTGCACCGACGCTCATCCTCGATCAATAACAGAATGACTGTTTATTTAGTTAAATCCTTTATTTCTTAAAGTGTTTTGTGTCGTTCAAGGTCTAAACATACCCTACATACCGACAAGCATTCGTATTCATTCAAAAATTAAAACGTCAACTAAAATATTTTATTTAAAAACCATCAACATTAAAATACTAAAATCATCTTTAAAGTCGATCATTGGTTTTGATTCTTGATGCTTATGTTCGTTTGAAGTGACACCCGTGCTTTCTCTGAGGTTTCTCATAATACCATCATGCAGTGTCTGGCACTGCAATATTTCGATGTTGAAATTCTTTTAATTCCTTTTCCCATTCAATATCGGGTCGAAACAAGTGTTTTCCGACGGTCTTTTTAATCAAGTCGGTCTTGATATCTATCTCCACTCGTTGCAGCCAAGCGATCGCGTGATTCACGTCGCTTATCGCTTGAATTCGTGCTGTCCAGGCTGGCTTTTTAGTCGGCTCTCTTTTGAGCACGACCATAAGACATCCGCCGTCTTCGGACCCTTTGTGTTGGGTAGTCCTTCTGGTCTGTTGGCTTGGTTCAAATCGGTACCCAAGGTCGGATCTTGATCCATATCCATTTGCGCTGTGGAACTGTGCTTGAGCGCTTTGGAGTGCGCACCGCTAGGGTTTGAGGTTCTCCACGTTTGATCCCATAGATATGGACTGGCTTCGGAATCCTCGTATTGTCGTTTCTGGTTTGGTATTTTAGTCACTAAAGAAACATCGGTGATAATTTACTTACCATACTTTATATAGTCGACGACCATACCGGTGTGCGACCGTGTGTGAATATCCTTACCCATCGGTTTGCTTATTGATTTTGGATAATGTCGACATCAGTCTATCTGTGTCCCTATTAATTGCACGTTCTTATTTACGTATACCCATACGCATACACACTCACACACACAACCAAATACATATGCACCTATTTATTATAGGTAAACTGATATCCATACTACACCTGATACACCCTTATGATTTATTATACTCATTTGAATTATGGTTCACATTACCTTATATAGGCAAGTGAGATTTGATTCTATTATACTTACTTAATACACCTAACTGCGAAATATAACATTATCTATAATCTAAAAAAAAATCAATAAATATATATTATAGGAACACCCAAACTTACCTGTGTGTAGAAATTTAATGCTGCGAAATTTAACATATTTATTATAGGAATCTAAAAAGTGAGAGAAAATAATTAAGCATACAAACACAGCACACATAATGAAAAATACATACAAAATTAAGTAAAGTGTTTTTCATGCGAAATATACATTGATTAACATATAATTAACATATCAATATTTTCAAATTATTTAAAAAGTTATGTACAAAAAAACTTTTGAATCAGATTCTGACTGCTCTACCTTTTGAGCTTTAGGGAAAAAGAAGTAAATACATCGTAAGATTTAATTATAAAATAATTTAGAATATAAAATTTCTTTAGATTTACAGATATTGAAGAAGATCCTTCGACATCTTTGAATTTGCAGGAAAAAAATCGCAAATCGTAAATTTTAATAAATTATTTTAACAAATTAATATTTTCATAGAATTACAGAAATAGACAAAATTCGAAAGAAGATTACAAAAACTTAAAAAATATTTTATCCATTCTTTACTAAATGTCTTTAAAAAATAAATGTTTGGTGATTACTTTACTTATTTATAATTATAAAAATATCTAACTTACATTTTTACGAAATAAATCCAAATAAATCCAAATAAATCCAAATAAAATACCATAAAATTCCTAAAAAAACACCTGAAATTTAATTATCAATGTTATATANTTATCTACCTGTTTGCGTTTCGTTTTATATTTAATTTAAAACCTTAATCGAATTAAAATATTTCTGGTCTATTATGATGTTTAATTAATTTTTTAAAAACTGTTTAAAATTAATTTTGAATTAACTTTTCTTTATTTTAATAGTTACTTTAATTTTTTGTCAAGTCGGTTTGTTTAATTATTTCATTTTATTTACCGCAATAGTTCGTCAATATTTATTTATTATATTCACTAAATATTTTAATATTGTTATATGTTATGTCGCTACTATACATTATACTGACGGCGGTAAGTGCCGGGGTTGAGTCACGTACCTGAGTTCCCCACTTTCCCATCAGATTGTAATGGTTAAAAACGGCGCAATCGTCGGTAGCACCCATTATGGTTTTAGGAAGCAAGATTGTTATTGGAATTTATAATGTTCAAAATTCAGATTTGCCAAACGAATCAGTAAATTGTGGATCCGACACCTTCGAATATGAGTTTGGGTAGAATACACAGATCTCCGTATTTTTATGGCCAAGTGTAAATCCTGTGATCAAAACAGTGCATAAATGGGTGATTTTATGAAAATGGGACGTCCAAAGATGAAGAATATTTACCTGGGACTGAAAGCATATTATAAAAGTCATAATGGAGATGAGTCGCGATTAGTGTAATATATAGTATAATTGAATGTTGAGTTTAGGTACATCGTAATCAACATGCCCTATAAGTCTTTTAATTACTAAAGTTTTTCGATTTTCCGGTCGACTCGACATGGTACAACGAACCCTAGTGTTATGCTTAAATTAAGTATTTTTAGTTTAAAACCAAACATAGTTTCCACAACTAAGTTGGTCACCTCGAAGTATTTTTAGTCGAATACACTACCACCACTCCGTGTTGATATTCATTTTATTGACTTGTATTTGTTGGGTTGTGGACCCGAAATAAGAATACATAGGGCTGGGAAGTATCTTGTTTATTTACGCTAAACAGAGATCCTATTTCAACTTACTACTTAAAAAAATGTAATGATGAGAGAATATACAAAGCTAAATATATATTGAACCATAATATATCTTTACTTTCACAAATTGTAGAGAAAATTGAAAAAATTTAGCATAAGAGTGAAATATGAACGAAATGCATCGGTATATATACTTTATTTTTGGTGTGCGAGTACGTGTGCGTGCATTGATGCAGTAAAACAAATTCGAATTATTTTAATTCTAAATAATTTTGATTCTTAATTTTTGTCGATTTTAATGGCTATTTTTGAGAATTAATTTTTGTTTTTATTTTCTAAACTTTATTTTTTATTTTTTATTAAACTTACCACCATGACGAATATGAGCATTTCCAGAAATTTCCATACTATTTTTGTAATATTTTAGTATATAATTCTTATATAATTTTATTCGCCTTTTTGTTAATTCATTTTGTAAATTTTGCTATTTTAACTTAAATGTTAGTTTTTGTTAATTTTATTAGGTCATTTGGCGGCCATGACGAATTTTACCGTTTTGATGGGTTGTTCTGGGTTTTTTATTTGTTTTCTATTATAATTTAGTCTTTAAATTATTTTTGTCCTGATTTTATGGAAATTTCTCTGATTTCCGTTCTTAGTCTTGCTTTATCACACTAATTCGATTTTTTTTATTTTTGTTATGTGTTTTAGTTGTATTTCAGTTAGTTTCATGTATCACTTCTTGTTTATGTTTGATTTTTTTTTAATTTGGGTATTTTACTTTTGAGGAGTGTATTCTCTTATTTTTGTTTTCTTGATGCTTCTTATGTTTTATTTTGAGTACACTTAATGCTGGGTGTACACTTTATGTGTTAATGCATTCCATCACAATCCTAATTTTAAGTTTAAAATTCAGTTCTAGCCCAACATTATTATTATAACAATTTAGATACGACTAGTGGGTTAGTCCAGTATTTTTAATCATGACCCACTTCGCTTTGATACACCCTTTACTACCTTTCATGCAATAAAATTTAAGTTTTAAAAATATCCATTCGTCATATACAAGTCCCTTGCTCTCATCTTTAAATTGCCCTATTAGAGTCAAGGTTTCTTGAATATAACGAATGTGTTATATCATAATTAGACGTATCTAATAAATTATCCCTTATCATTGCTGGTAAAAGAGTATCAAGCTTCAAATATTTTATTTCTATGAAAAAGGAATATGTGTCCCCAGCAATGATATTTATTTGACAATTAAATTCAGTGCGATATTTTTCCAAATCAATATACTGAAGTTGGTACATACGCAATTTAGAAAAATCAAGGACACTTTGACCAATGTAACTAGGTCTATTTAGGCATATTAAGTCTTTCCTTAACAAAACTGATATTAAATCGTCGTCAATTTTAGTTGTTCTTTTAAAATTTGGTTTTGAGCAATAAGTTAATACTTTTTGAGCAGAGTTGCAAAGTCTAAAATTTATAAGCTTTTTTTTAAATTTTCAACAGCCTTACCTTACATACTGCTGTTTAATAATTTGAAATAATTTTTATCTAGTTTGTTGATAAAGCCCTAAGTTGTGTATTAGTGTCTATATAATTTTTAAATATTGATGATTGTTCAAATTGTATAGAACGATGAATTTTAGTGACTTTTACCCCAATATTTAGATAAAGCTGGAGAAGTCTCCAATGAACAGCATAGTTAATTTTCGAATAATGTTTAAGCATCAACTTCTCCACTTTGGATCCTGGAGCACGCATCGTTTCAGCGACAACAGGTAAATCTTCAAGCTTATCATGAATAGATTCTGGAATTTCGAAATCTGTAACCGAATGTAAGTAATTCCAAGTCAACATTCAAACAATCATTCAAAATTTTATTTAATTTTAATTGATCATTAATTCATTTAAAATTACCATCTGGAAGCTTCTGACCGCGAGCCCACCCATACATATTTTTAATGTTTATATACAACAACTCTGCGCTTTCATTTGATTTTACGTAATGTTTATTAACAAAACGTAATCCTCCTTGAATCCCACACTCAAAGAAATTATAAATCTTCATGTCTTGGAATAACTATATTGGTTTTTCCAATGTCTTTAAAGCTGAATACCAGGACATGCAGAGAATACCTAAAAAGTTATAGGGTTCCAATCTATTATGAGCAATTGATTTTGCTCTAAACTATTGAAAATAATCCGCAAGTAAAAATACATCGAATTTTAGATAAATTATCATGTAATCCAAAAATGAATTATAATTATGTTCATCCAATATACTTTTAGCCATATTATATTCGCTTCAGTAACACCATCCCAAATTGGTGGTAATTGAGGAGTTTACCAAAGCACTTCTAGACTAGTGGCAAAACCATATGGGAATATGCCCTTACTATTGACAATTACCCTTCTAAATTCAGAACTAGTCAATGGAAACGTCGTTAATGTTGGTACAGGATTTTTTTAAGAATGGTTAATAAATTGGCTAGAATCGATAAATTTTATAGTTAATCAATGTAAAAATGTGAGAATATTCTACTAATTGTAAAAAAATAACAAATAATATTTATCACAACATGTGGAATTTCAGCATTAATAAAAATTATATGCAATGTTTCTCAAAATCAAACGATAATATTGTATTCGAAGAGAGGTGAAGAAAATATCAAATATTTAAAACCTCCGGAGAAAGCTCAGCATTGGTAAGCGTACCATTTTCTATGTCCGAAAACAGAAACGACAAAATTATAATATAATTTTTTGCTCGTTTAAGTCAATATACTAAAAGATTGTGATTTTGATAATCTAAAGAAATGTGACTATCTTAGAAAGAAATTATTAAATTGACCAAGACATCATCGAACTTTTGCCCAGGGTCATAGTTTTATAACATCCTGGCAACACAAACTAAACGGACAAGATCCTTTGAAGCCTGGTCAGGTATGAGTGAAAATAACACTTTTGCTAAATTTGACTTAAAACCATTCGATTGACAAGAGGAACTTGACTAGAAACTTAACAACAATATTGGTCATCATCAATATTCCAAAGAATAGTGGGAGATGTTTGCTGTGGATTAGATGTTATATAGTATATACCAAGATGATATTTTAGTATTTGCAAGTGATACCAAAACCCTGGCAAAAAAGTGAAACTCTACTAGAACGTCTAAACAAGAGAAATATATCTATAAATTTAGCAAATCAGTGAGGGATACTGATTCAATAACATTCCTTAGGTATTCCATTTCATCTCGAGAAGTTAGAATGGATAAACGATTGGTGAAAAAGATTTTAAAAATTTCAATTCCCAAAACAAAGTTATCGAAATATTTATTGGTTTATTTAATTTCTATCATACAAAAATCAAAGGTTTTGCAGAAATTTTTCACATGGGCAAAAACATTACAAGATGTCTTTAACAAGCTTAAGGTGATGATTTGCAGTGATTGCACATTGAAACCAAACTCATTAGATAAAGAAATAACGTTGTAATGTGATTCATCTTAAAATGTCATTGGAGCTATACTATCAGAAAAAACATTTCCACTTAACGAATAATGAACGAAATTGGTGGTTTTTTTATTGAGACTATAATGAAAAGTTTTATTGATTCACACTTTGACTTCAATTGTGTTCTTTTATATCAAATCGATGAACTCTAAAAACTATATTTACAATACAAAATATAACACTGAGCTCCACAATTTGTAAATAAATTGTGAATAATTACAGTACTGTGTCATACATTCCAACGAGGACACAACAGCTATAAAATGCAAATATGAGACGATTCTATTTGTTAAACAATTCTTCATTTCCGCGTTATCACTTTAAAGTTTTAAGAATACAAATTAGTAAGTAACATTTTTAAAAATTCATTAACTATTCCTTGTGTTCTTGGTTTCTCGCCACGCTTCTTTTTATAGTTACTACTTTCAATGTTTTTAAAAATCATTTCCTTCATAATCAATCATCGCCTTGGCACGGATATGAATACATATTGTACATGGAAGTAGGAAATTTATGCAATGATAGAGCCAAAAGCAATTAGCAGTCATTTGGTCTAATAAAAAAGTAGAAACATTCCTCATGGAAACTGACTTTACCCTATGTACTGAACACAGAGCATTAAATTTTATTTTTACATTGATGTTTGCAAAGAGGAAACTAGCCTAACTCAATATAAAAATATCAATCTGCAATCTCAATTGAAAACAATGTAAATGTACTTGGAACAAGACCTGCAATTCCAAAGGTTCTCAGTAGATTCGAATTACGCTCAAATGACTAAATTATGGAAGAAAATAACGGCAAGACTTTTAAGTACCGTTAGGCACTAAAGGGCTAAGCTGTCACGTGTCTAAGTATGAAACATTTGATTTATCTCGACCAAAATTAAAGTTCAACTGAAAAATCAAAAAGTTATCCAAATAGTTTCAAATTAAAAATTAAAACTCTACAAACACATTTTAAGTTGATTATTAATTAAGAGCTCTTCCGCTCATTATTTGTGCAATCTATTGAATGAATTATTAAAAGTTTACAGATTAGACAAAAGTAAACAATAAATAATAAATGAATTTCCTGAAAAATATTTTCCACGGTTCCTACTTTTAGGTGATTTTATTATCTGGGTGTTGAAAAAATTTGATTGACTTAAGCCAACGGTAAATAGTAATTATAAAATCAAATTTATAATAAAATTACATCTACAAAGATAAAACTTTAAAATTATTAAATAATAAATTTTATTATTTTTAATATTTTTTTTAATATTTTTCTATTATTTAAAAAGTCAAGGTATAGTTACAATTTTGACAAAATATTCTATCAAAATAATTTGTAAAATATCAAATAATTCAAATATGAAAAAGTTATTCTTTTCCGTTTTTAATTAAAGAAATTAAATTAAGATATAAAAAGTAATTTTTCTTTAAAGTTAATTTTGATTTAATTCAAATAGAAAGATTGAAATTTTGATAGTAAAATGAAAGTTTTTGTTGATTTGTAAAGTTATTGCAAAATAATAGTCCCCCATAATAACACTATTTTAAATAAATTGGTTGTCAAAGTGAATAATTAAATTAATTAAAATTATTAACATTATAATTAAAATTATAAATGATTAAATCTAATTGAATGTTAAATTTTAAAATTAATTAAAAAAAATTATTTGTCACTAAATTTTTATAGACAGTATTAAAATTAAACAAAATTTTTCAGAAAATATTTTGTAATAAAAATAATAAAGTTTATTATAAAGTATTTCTTTGCTTAAATTTTATTGATAAACTAATAAGAAAAAGGTTGACAACAGTGGAGAAGTAAAATGCAATATAATCGGGACTAACAGTATGAATTCCTGCTAATTCCTGCAGATTGTTGAATTCTTTATTTATACAATACAAGATTAATAAAATTTACTATTTTAAGATTTGATTAATTATTATTATCGACAAAATCTCTGAATATATAAATCCTAAATCAGTGAGGTAGCCAAGGGGGGTTAGGGGGTTATATCATTTTCGTTTATTTACATCCTTCACTTTTTTGATTACTGAACACATTTTATCTGAGGACAATGTATCCTTCACTATATAATTGAAGTATCTAGGAGTCTATTGATAATCATTTTTTGATACATTTGTGAACTAACCGTAAAAACATAGTTTTAAAAACTCTATATCTCACTCTTTACATTCTCTCAAAATTATAATTTCAATATGCATGCTCAATTCTATGAAATATTTAATATTACGCAAAATCATCTATTTAAGAAATTACTTTGAAAGGAACATTTTATTAATATTTTGAAAGAAATTTTGAAGTACCTTTTATAGTAAATACCTTTCGAAGTATATTTTATAGTACCTTCGATCGACCTGTAATTTTGAAAGAATGCATTGTTCTCGACGACAAATCTATCTGCCAAATTTCAGCACGATCCGATAACGCAAGATTTTCGTGGCTCATATGAACATACATACAAAGTGAGGTCAATAAAGACAGAGTATAAAAGAACTTAAGAATATTTGGAGTTTTAATTATAAAGAAACGTTAAAAAAGACATCCATATTTCAAAATGATATTTCCTTGTTAGAATAATTTCATTTTTCTTTATTTTGGATTCATGAACAGATATTAATAAAATATTTCAAGATTGAAAAAGATTAGTATTAAAATTGTATTAAAGTATTTTACATATAATCACTATTAAGCAACAACTCTATTTATTCCTTTAAAAAATCTTTAGCACCTTTTATGAAATGATTCAAGTTGATAAAAGAAGAATTATTTTAGCATTTTTTTTATTTCTTTCTGACATCTGATGTCGTCAGTGACAAATGGCAATTCTAATTTACAAATATTATTTGTTGCTTACTTCTATTATTGTAATTATTTTAACAAATTAATAATATTTTCATAAATATTCCTACATATTTTCTCAAGGTAAACAGATTTTATTTATTATTTTATTTTATTTTACAAACAGCGAATGTATTAAAACAAGAAAATTTATTATTGAATATTTTCAATTACGTTTTAGAAACTTATGAATTTTTTAAGGTATTTTCCTAAAACAAATGTGTTCACTGTATGTATAGTATATATATATATATATATATATATATATATATATATATATATATATATATATATATATATATATATATATATATATATATATATATATATATATATATATATATATATATATATATATATATATATATATATATATATATATACTAAAAATAAAATCTGTTTACCTTGAGAAAATATGTAGGAATATTTATGAAAATATAATATATATACATAAACAATAATAAAATAAATTGTAATTGAAAGTATGATTCATAAAATTTACATTGTTATATTAAATATTAAGAATAAAGTCTCGGAAATTCCCAAGAAAAGAAAAGGCCTCTCTATCAAATTCTAGTTCTAACCAAACTTGATCCTTTATTCGAAACATAATCTTGCATCATTTTTTTTGCAACTAAGTTAAAATCCCATGTTTTATTTGAAACTTGTAACGTAGTTTTTAACCTTGACAATTCTCGCACTTCAATTTCAGTTGGACATCAACGAGTTGTTGTTCCTATGATTTTATTATCATTTTATCTAATAAAAGTAGTGGTTTAAGAAATGTGAATTGTTCGTCATTTTTGATGACAGGATAAATCACAAACCAACAACATGTTCTGAAAACGACTCTGTTCAAAAGAAGAAGGGAAATGAGCGTTTAACACTTTTTACAATAAGTGTTTTGAAACATTAAGAAATAAATTTCATGGATGGGACTTAAATTTACAATTTATTACAGTAATTTTGATTTATAAATATGACATTTATTTTAACGAAATCACTCACCCCCTTCCATGATATCGACATTTAGAAATGAAAAAATTCTATTTTTGTTTTAATCAATAAAATTATAAATTATTTGATTTCAATTAAAAATTAATTGTGATATTTACTAACAAGATATTCAAATGAATTCTAGCATGCCAAAGTAAATATTTACATAACAATTTATTAGATAACCAGTTGTAAACGTTTCCCAACAATTAAATTATTAAATCTTATTTTATCAAAATAAAAAAAAATTACATTTTAATAAATGCATTTTAATAAAGGATTTCTTTATGAAAAGTATTGATAGTTATTTTTTCGATTTATATAAAACGCATTAATTGCAAGTGTTTTATGTTTTAATGATCGACTTGTAAATGTATTAAATGAAAATACGCCCTTTAACTTTGCACAAAACAATGCTAATAATTATTTTAGTTAATATTTCTATCATTTGGCTAAATATTTTTTAATTCAAAAATTATTTATAGATATTCTGATTTATTTATTATTAAATAATTAATTGAGCGCAAGAAATGTATGTATAAATGTATATAATTTGTTCATCAAATGCCAAAATATAATAAATGTCGAAAAAATGATTTTGTTTAAATATATTGTTTAAAGTGAAAAAGGTAAGAAGACCTCTTAAATCATAAGAACAATAATTATACTTAAAATATTTGCTAAAGTGGGAAATATAAATTTCTCCCTAATAAAAGTATTATAGTTGTCTTTTTTAATAAAAATTGTTATTTTGAAGTAATATTTTATATTATAACTTTTATACACTGTATACAAGCAACCTTAGGGTCCTTTAAAAGATGAAGCTGTCGGGTATCCATATTTCTCAAATAATGACATATTGCAATATAATTTATCAAAGCAAGTCCAGTTTTTTTATCCTACGGAAAGGCTTTAAATTATTTATTCTAAAGGATTTATAATTTTTAAATAATTTTGTTATAATCATTGGAATTCGAGAAGACTTTAAATAAATATAAATATACATTACCTCTAATTTTATCAAGTATTTTTTAAATAATAAAAGCTGACCTGTAGATGGATATGCCCCATTAAGATCATCCCCTTTACTGAAGAAAAAGTGTTAAGTTAAAATTATATATGACCCATTTTAAAAACAGTAGTCAATCTAGACTACTATAATAAAAAGGTAGGTCACAGACACACACTATTTAATATTGGTGGGTATTTTGTGCAAGTCTGTATCACTCTCTGACTCCTTTGTGTTCTTTTTGAAATTAAGTTAACAACCCAACACAAAAATCTTTATTTGAGTCTAATATAATTACACTTTGTTTACACTTGTTATTGATTCAACCACACTTGACACAACCCTTTTTTGGTCTGCACTTTTCAATACAACTGTAAATCTTACGTAGGGATAAATATTCCAACTGGAGATGTCCCTTTCTGGTACGCTCGATTTAAGATACTCAATTGACACTAAGTTGAAATTTTTCTTTATTACTCTCGCTAAATCGTTCATTTAATTTTCTTCGACCAACTGGCAATTTTGGTTTCTTGCCGGTATCTTTTATTTTCACCCGGTAATTTGATTTCGCTGAGTTAAATTAGTTCAGATCCAATTTCCTACCAAGCTTCCTCTTGTCACTTTGGGGAATTTGCCCGTCTCCTTTGATGGCTTACCCCAATTTGATTTTGAGTCGGCTAATTTAATTGTCTCTACTAATTTGATTGACAATTCAGGTTCTCTCACATCGCTCGGGTTTTCCATTGTCTCGGGTTTCCCATTAGCTCGGGTTCTCCATTAATTCTCGGGTTCTCCAAGTTTCTTTGAACTGTTTCCTGATTCTCAACACTTTATTTTACTCTCCTCGTAAATTAAAATTTCTCACAAATTTCTTTTTTAATAAATTTTCTCTCTTTTTGTCACGAGTTTTCCTCGTAGCAATTTTCACTCTTTCTGTTAATTTGTGTTCAGCTTTTATACTTTCCCATCTGATGGCACTTATTGATAATTCATTCTTTTGTTTTCACTTTTTCCATTTAACATTCCATAAACTCTCACAGTTGTCGATATATTTGCATTTTTTTACAATCAAGTTTTTCGGCTTTCCTATCGAGATAACAAGATAATCTAAATTTTTTTTTGCTTTCGGTTTCGCTTCTTTTGCATTTGTACTTATTAATTAAGAATGACCTTCTTTTATTCAATTGTTTGTTTTTATTGATTTTCTTCTGTTCCATTCTCATTTTTCAACATCTCTCTTTCACTATTGTTTTACTGAGTTCCAGAAGACTGCCCCATTCATTCATCATCACTTCCCCCAATTATTTTACGCCTTTAATGATTTATTAATAGATGAAATTTTATAAAAAAACAATTTTTTTTTAAAATTTAATAATAAAGATTTATAAACATTTAAATGTAAAATTAATGAAATTTATTGCACCTTTTCAGAAAAATTATGAAAATATAAATTTAACGAAAATTATTGCCCTTTTTCCAAAATATTAATGTATATATATGTAAATAAATAAAAAAAATTCTATTAGTGTATCTGGGGTACTTTATTGGGTTGGGGTATTATATTATATTATATTGATTTTCACCAATTCTAACATCGAAACCAACAGGGAAAAGGAAAAGGCATCGAATGATGCATTTGAATTGTTGTTTGAAGATGGTATTCGTTGGTCCAATGTTATCATCAGTTTGATGAACAAAATATTTAAATTTGTCAGTATAACAAATTACCCAAATATATCCACGAATCAAAGAAAACGGAGACTGGAAATAAAAAATAAAAGAATTAAAAGAAAAAGCTATTGATAGTAAATTATTTATTTCCAATGAACAAAATTTGTTTAATAAAAAGAATAATCTTAAATTGCATACTGTAGAATAAATAGTAAAAGTATTCTTCTATATAAATTTGGACAGTAGCCATGGGAACCAAACGTGAGTTACCTTTCATGACCTACATAAAAATACTAGGAAAAATTTAACTTTAGCTACATTGTAAAATTAACTATTCATTCGTGATTATTTGCGATATAAAATGTATCTCTCTTTTTTAAATGTCTCTAAAAAAATTAAGAATTTGAATTCAGTTGAGAATTAAAACAACTTGTAAGAAATAATTACTTTTTCATTCACAACACTTTTAAATTTATTATTTTGAGAGGAAAGTTAACGGAAAAAAAACTAATGTAATTACTTTCGAAATCTATAATATCTAATTTCAATAATGAGCATAAAACTACCTGAAGAAAATACATAATGAGTAGAAAGACGTGAGCCACCCAGGGAGCTAGTGGGGTCACAAAAATAGTTTTTTTCTCATTTACAAATTCTTTGCGCTTTTTTTAAAAATTAATTAAAAAGTTACAAACGTTTTTAGAATATTTTTTTAGTTTTTGGTTAAATTGTTCTGTAAATATTTCTGCTGTTCATGAAAATATTTTTGTTTAAATTTTGAAATTTTTTGCAGATTTTTAAAACGCGAAATAAAATTTAAAAGGTTTTTCAGTGTGTATGTTTAAACATCATTGACGTTTTATCATTGCTCGGCATTTGACTTCCATCAATTTTGTCCTCTGAGTCATGGAGTAAATTATGAAGCTTTCGAGTACAATCCCTGTCTCTCCAAAAGCTCAGTTTTTCACATTCTCTAATTAAATGAGCTGTTGAAAGACAATTGTAACAAAGTCGCTTTTTCATCACCAATTCATGTCGTTCATTGACATTCAGTAATGATTTCCTTCACATTTAATACAGGTTAGTTCCCTTTGTTGTACACCACTAACTTCTACCTTTGGCCTTCGGTCCGCAAAGTTAGTGTGCCTATTTGCCTTTCCGAAGTTTGTTGGTGATTTTATGTTTCTACTTTTTGTCGGTCTTTCTCCAAACAAAACACTGATTGCTCTACGGTGTTTTTCTGAATCACTTTCGATCCACTGCGCCAAACTTTCAACTGTCCTTTCCATGCCGGTCTCAATGTACCGTTCCCACTGAACAATCATTAACTCTGGCAACTTTTTCAAAAGACAATGATACATCATGCCATCTTTAAACTCCTTCTTATTCAAAGTTTTAAATCTCAATAATAAATTTTGGAGTAACTCGGAAAATCTGTCCATTTACTTTTATACAATAAAATCGTTAAAACCTTTTCGGCTTGCAGCCACAATCATAAACGAAAAGGTAGCAGACCACGAATGATATTGAACTACGAGGAGTGAGTAGTTTCTACCACGCCGTTCATCTCTACTGAAAGCCGGAAACGTACTTAACGCTTCAGTGTCTACAATTGGTATGCCACAGCGCTTCCTTAGATCTTAGAAGGTTAGTTTTAAATATCGATGATTAATATAAGGAAATATGGGCAGATCTCTGCTTAAAACTTTATAGAGAGTTTTGTATAGTAGCTAAGATAAATTGAATGCCTCTGGAAAATAAGGGCGGATTAGTGCTCAATTTTAATGAATAACTCCAAATAAAGATGAACTAAGATGAATAAAATAGAACTAAAGATAATTGCGGATCCCTACCAAAGATATTAACGGATAGCTGAGAATAATTACAATCTAAAATGGATAAAATCAAACTTAAAAAACGGGGCGGATCACTACTCAAATTTTTTGAAGCATAGTATAACGTCAAGTAATGGGAGAACTCTGCAGGAACTAACCGTCATGAAACACGTAAATCATTTCACGGGTTATCCTTTCCTCCGAACGAGATAAATAATAATTAGCATGTCTTGGTTTTATGCATCTCGAATTTATCGGACATATAAAATTGGGACCTAAACTAAGGTTGGACACAAACTTTCTATCGGCAGTCAGTGAACCCACTCGAATGCTCGACAAGTATAGTATACAGAGGCACGGCCACTTTTTACGAGTATTCAATCATACAACACATTAAAAAAGTTGATCGCTCAAGGGGGTGGGATGGCACAGTGAATCATTGTATCTTGGGTTGCGTTGGAAATGTAAGTTATTTGATTAATTTAATTAAGTTATTTATTAAATGTTTTTGGAGTTCTATTTTACTAAAAATAATTCATTTCATAAATCACCTAGTTCGACTTTAAAAATTCGAAAATGCGTAAATATTTGTCCATCGCAATAAATTTTTATATTTTATTCGCTAAAACATAAGATGAGAAAAAATATGTAAAAAAATTGAAATTTATTTTTCAAACTTTGATTAAATCATAAATTAAATTCCAATGGTTAGCGAGAAAATTTGAAATTAAATTAAAATCTTCATTTATGAAATTTAATATTATTTTTTTTGATAAATATTGTTATTATAAATTTATTTTAAAATTGATACTCTGATTTTATTTCTATTATATATCAAATATATAATTTTATATTATTTTGTAAATGAGGTATTTGATTTACTTTAATTTACATTTAATTAAGATAATGTTAATTTTTTAAAATATTGGTTTAAAAATTGTAAAAGTTTGCTAAATTATTTATAATAATTTTAATCTTTTTGTAAAGAAATTGCAAACTACCGTCTTTTCACAACATTATCTCCTAATAAATGAATTTTACCGTTTTCAGATATAAATTATAAATGACCTGAAATTCATAATAAATACAAAATAAAAATATTATTAACAAGAAAAGATTAAAAACAATTTAAAAACATTTAGGAAAATTTAATTTAATGAAAATAACTTTCAATTTATTATTTGCCCATAATTTTTGTCATCTTTACATACACCAGCCCTTTAAAGCGAGTGTTGTTGACCATCGTTTAAAATTAATCGACTTCAACGCACGCATGGATATACTGCTCATATGTTTGTGTGCAGTTTTCAATTTTTCTTCCACTTTTCAGATTTCTATAGTATAAGCTGTATCTGACTGCACTCTAAATGAGAACATCAACGTGAAATCAAAGTAAGTATATATGTTTCTATAATGTAAGATTATTGATTTTTTGTTATATTATAGGAAACGTTTCTCAGTGGCGTTTGGTGTAGTGACAAAATATGATAAAAACAAAACAAATTTTTTGCTTGCGTGGTTTGTGTTCTTAATCAATGATCTGAAATAGCACTACATACAAACCACAAATTTTATCTAAAATTGAATGAACAACATGAACCTAAACCATATGTTAGTTTTTTATTATAGATATATCAAAAATATTAAAATATATTAAGAAAATAATTATTGAAATTCTGAAAATATTTGTTATTCCGAATTTGCAAGAGTTGTAAATTTGTTTGTAAATAAATTCGTCTGAACTGAATATAACAGAAATGTGGCTAGTAAAATTTGTTGGAATGGAAAGCAGTCTTGCTTAAAGAATAGAGAAAGAATAGTTAGGCATAACTCTTCAGTATTAGGAAATTATACGAACAAAAATTAATAACGCCTTAAGAAAAGGTGTTCCGAACAACAGTTTTGTTTCTATTTTCATGATTTTCTTTAAATTTTCGTTAAGTTAGCCAATCTTAATAATCTGAGAAATATTTAAGATATTTGTATTTTCAGTATTTTTCAGACAAGTATTTCATAAATTAATAAAAGAAATTGTTTTTATGACATAATTAAGAATATAAAGATGTTTTGAGTGATGTTTTGAGTGATTTAACCACTGATCTCTTCTCCATTCTATTTATTAAAGAGCTTGACTATGAATCAGTAAATATATAACAAACATCGATATATTTACTGATTTATAGTCAAGTTTTCTATTAAATATATATATATATATATATATATATATATATATATATATATATATATATATATATATATAATATATATTACGGTATTGTGTTTTAAGTATTTTGTTTTTTGTATAAATTATATCAAGATTTAAGATTTATATATTCAGAGATTTGTCGATATTATTATTAACCCTAAATTGCATGACTTTTTTTATTTATTTTGAATATAATAAAATAACGTTCCTTTGACTGAATATATTATAACAGAAATAATATAAAAATCTAATGTAAAATGAACTAAATCCGTTAAACAAGCAACACTATGAAGGTGTTAGTTCTTATTTATTTAAGGCGATCTAAACGTGAAATTCTGGTATGTTGCAAATTTGCTACACAATGCAATTAAGGGTTAAATCAAATCTTAAATAGGAAATTTAATCAATCTTGTACTGTATAAATAAAGAATTCAACAATCTGCAGCAATTAGCAACAAGCATTCATACTGTTAGTTTTTACTGTTAGATTTTTTATCTTTAAAAGATAGATTTACAAAACAATTTCATTTTACAATTGTTCAAGATATTTTTTCAATTGACTTCCCAAATTGTAAGGGCTACATTATACTGGCAGGACATCAAATATCTTTAATAATAAACTATAAAAAAATGATGGAATGTAATTCATAGATATTTTCAATTACATAGTGACGGATACATTGTCCTCAGATAAAATGTGTTAAGTAATCAAAAAAAGTGGGGGATGTAAATAAACGAAAATGTTATAAAATGATAAGTTCCTCCAATCCAAGAATTACTCACTTCAAGGACATAGACATGCTTAACGCCAAACGAATGTTACTAATTTTGATATCACCCACGAAGCTTACAAAAAAGTGTATACCGATTGTGTAACAATGACCATCCAAAAGTAGCTTGGCTTTAATCTCCATTAAATCAAGCAATTACTAATTCAAACTTTAACCCAATTGAAATGGTTTGGTTATAATTTACGTACTTGTTACGATGTATTTAAAAATAAAATAAAAATAACAGTAATATTATCACTTACTAAATCTAATAAATATATAAAATAGTAAAATAATATAGTAAAATAAAATAGTTAATTAATAATGGAATATAATAAATAAAGTAACTAAATAAAAGTAAAACAAATGATTTAATTATTCCATATTTGATGACCTAGACATACTTTCTATGACATGTGATGACCTTGGAAGATTATTTAGGTCAAAGTGAGCTAGATTGTTTAAAAATTGTAAAAGTTTGCTAAATTATTTATAATAATTTTAATTTTTTTGTAAAGAAATTGCAAACTACCGTCTTTCACAACATTATCTCCTAATGAATGAATTTTACACCGCATATTGTTTAAATATTCAACAGTTTTTCATAGTAACGTTGTGTGGCTTTATCACGAGGAAAAATAATTCCTTTTTTTAAACAACTTATATAAAACATTTTTATTGATTTATTTTTGAAAACTAAATAAATATAAATAAAATCGTACATAAAAACAAAATAAAGGTGAAAGAATAATCATTTAAAAAACAACATAAATCATAAAAATCATAAAGTCGAAACAGAAGTGACAATTTTCATTCATACAACTTGGTTAATTATTAAAACCACCGTTTTTTGGGCAAAATAGTTGTGACAGTTTTGTTTTATTTATTTCAAGTACAATACCAAAAATATCTTATTAAATTTCCTTATGGAAATAAGATTTAAATTATTAAAATCTTTAATTTTATTTGTGATAATTATAATGCATAAATATAAAATTAGAATTATTATATATATATATTATTATTTTTGTTAGGAATAAAATAAATAATTTTAATAAAAATCATAAAAATATATTCAGAAGAAACTATAAAGAAGAAACTATAATTATACAGCATTCATATTTCAGCCTTTACGCAAAGTCGTAAAAATAAACAATATTTTAATATAATGAACAGTATTATTCTATATTTATGCAATGAAAATACCTAGACAAAAATATGTAAAACTTTCTCACTTGATCAAAAAAATATTTCGCTTACAATATATATATATATATATATATATATATATATATATATATAAAAATAACATAGATACAAAATATACAAAATATAAACTATTTTATGAAATTAAACAACATATAATATTTTCGTAAGAAAATATATCAAATACATTTCTCCTATATTCATAAGAAAAGTTAAAAGATTTATACAAAACTACAAAATAAAATTTACAAAGATTTAAACAAAAAATAACTAATATTGTTTTTAATATTATAATAAATTGAAATATTAATAATTAAAATTTATATCGAAATTTATGTGAATAAAATTTAAAAAATATTTTCAATATAAGTTTTAAAAAAAATTGAAAAATTTGAAGAAATCTCTTCAAGAAAAAGTGAATATACATTTTATGTAGAAACTGAAATATAACTGACGCATATTACAATTTTATTGGGATTGAAAATATATTTTCTACATTTTGCAAAACCATTTTTTGATAAAAAACAGTATCTACAATAAAAAGTGTGAATCTAGAAAATGTCTTCAAATACAGAGCAAAATTTGTGGTGCTTACTCCCCTTGGGTCAATGCATTTAAAAATATTATTAAATAAGATCTTTCATCATTTACAAAATAATGATGGATTAAGTTTCTTAACATCTGAATATTCTGTTCTATAGAGCCTCAATTTGCCGTCAGTTTTACTTTTCTCTATGAGAACCTGAAAAATCTGGAGAAAATTAGGACATCGGATATTATAAAGAAACATTTACATTAAAAATAGCAACTATTTTACTTGCCGTTGATGTTTACTTCCTTTAGAATGTACTTGACCATATTTGTTTTATTATTCTTAAGATTTCAATTAAAACATCAAACAAAACTACAAAATAAATTCTTGATTATAATATTTGTGAATTCTGTAAAAATTTTATTAATGACATTATTATTATTATTATTATTATTATTATTATTATTATTATTATTATTATTATTATTATTATTATATTATTATTATTATTATTATTATTATTATTATTATTATTATTATTATTATTATTATTGTTATTATTAAAATTATTAAATTAAAGTTAATTAATATTATTGGTTTTCCGTCTTTAAATAAACTTCTATTTTCACTATTTTCAGCCACAAATTTCATGCATTTTTGTAAAGTTTTCATGTTATGGAGTATGCGAATATAATCTCTAATTTTGTCTCATTTTATTAGTGACTTTTTGAAATGTAAAATCTGTTTTGTGTGTTCTTCATTTTCATATTAAACATACAAATAAGCATATGAAATAAATAAAATAAACTAGGTCGTTTTTTATTTCAAATTTCTTATTCTTAAATTCTGTTATTACTAAACATTCTCATTTTATTGTTTCCTTAATAAAAAAAACAATTCACATTAAGCAATTCTAACAGCTTAAAAGTTAAAAATTTACAACATGAAATAAACAGTAAAAATTTCGATTGAAATTATCTGACAGAAAAGGGTCAAAAATATTAATTTATAAAATATTAAAATCATAGAAAAAAAATTGAAGTTAGCCTAGTTTCAGTTTTATTTGTTTAAATCAATTTAATTTTACATATTCTATATATTCTAAAATAGATAATTGAATATTATAATCTGAAATTTTAATAAAATTAATTTATGTTCCATTAAAATTTGTGAAATAAAAAATTATCCCAAATAAAATTATAAAATGCAATTTCGACACATTTTAGCAAGTTGTTCATAAAAACAAAATTTTTAATATTTTTAATAACCAATCAAATTAAATGACCAATAAAAATAATTTGAGAAAGAAAACGAATATTATTCAAAAAGAATTTTTGAATGCATAAATTATTATGAGCGATCAAAACAATACAACAATAATAGATGATCTCTCTATAACAACAAAACTTGTTTTCACATGCTGTTACATAACAATCTTTTTCATCGGATTGCTGGGAAACATTTTAGTTTGCATTGTTATTATCAAAGATCTGAGACGATCTGTGACGAACATTTTTCTATTTAATCTTAGTTGTGCTGATATTCTTAACATAATTCTCGTGATTCCTAGCACAACAATCATAGACCTATGGATCGGTTATTGGCCATTCGACATTATTATGTGCAAATCTTTGCCGTTTTTACAATGTCTCACCATAGTTGTCACTTCGTTTACTTATGTAGTAATCTCGACAGATAGATTCTTCGTTGTGTTCTATCCCATGAGAGCAAGACTGACACTGAAGAAATCAAAAGAAATTTTGTGCGGTATTTGGGCCATATCGGCAGCATTGGGATTTCCATTAGTGATTGTGTCAAAAGTCGAACATTCACCACCGAAATGCCAAGAAGCCTGGAGTACAAAAGCGAGTACGCTTTACTCTTTGGTTCTGTTAACAACTCAATACTTTGTTCCGTTGTTCTTTATTCTCAGTACTTATAGTGCAATTGCAGCAAGAGTTTGGCTTCAACAAGCTCCTGGAGAGAGAGATGAAATTAGAGATAGAAGACTTGCTAAATCCAAAAGAAAAGTAGATTTTAATTTTATTGTTAATTTTGGAAAATAATTAACGGTTTTAAGTAAGTCAAGGTTTAAAATCATGAACAAGAGGGGTTTTATTTTTTTCTCAATAATTTGATTTATTATAAAAGATGTTTTTTTTAATTTCGTCAAAATTTGCAAATTTCATTGGCAATAATCAACTATGAGAATTTAATTATTTGTTATATATTAATAAATAATAAACAATTCCGTATCTAATAATTTTTTCTATAATTAATTTAAAAGAATTTATTATAATTAATTGAGTCTGATAATGTAAATATTTATTTAATTAATTTTAAAACCTAAATAAATAAAGTATCGGGGTCTGCGGAATTTTTTCAGGGGCAGTGTGATGGAGGGGTGCGTATTTGTAAGAGTTTCAATATTTATAAAAAATGAATATTTAAAACACTTCAATATACATTCAAATATGAATGGACACCTGCCTAAAAAGCAAATATACAAATATTAATTACAAAAAAATTTATTAAATTTATTAGTATTATTAATATCTACAAAATATTCCACTACTATGAAATGTATGTAAAAGAACATAAAGGGGTAGAAAAAGAAACTTTAAACACACAAACACAGTATATAATAAAATATGCATGTAAACTTTCGATATGTAGAAATGTTGCATGAAAAAATAACATTTTAAATTTAATTTTTGATGAAACAATGACAGATAAAAAATTTAAAATTTAATATCCAAAACTCTACTGGATTCAATCTTGTGATACTAGAGTTGTCGACAAAAATAAAGAGACCAAACGGTAAATAATACAAATGGATTTCATATTTAACGCTTATTCTGATTACCAAAAAGTTTGTTTAGCTTTATAATATACAAATTTGGAAAGATAAACTTAAAATAATTGATGTAAAAATATAAAAACACTATTTTGTGAATATTCACCAATTTTTCTCAAAAGGCATAAATAAAATGTATACGTGTGAATACATCGAGTAATATACACATTTCTCTTCTTATAAAGCTTTGGAAATAGTACATAATTATATAATTGGCCTAATTAAAATGAAAAATGATATCATTTTATAACAGTTTTTATACTTATTGTACACAAGAGTTACAGTTTAAGCATTAATTCTTTTGTAAATATGTTTTTATTTTTAGTTATTAAAATAACCTTTTGATTAATTGTTTGTGAATAGCAAAAATTTATTCTATTACTACCAAGGGATTATTTTTGATTCTTTGATTGCTGCCGTTAATCAAATAAATCTGACTTACAAAATTCTTTCTGATTTAGATAGGTGTCCATATATTACATATATGTTTCTATCCACTAAAACTCCGACTACTATTTTGCCGACTCTTGCAATTCCCAAAATTGAAATATAAACTATTGGAATCAATTAATGAAAGTCATCATTCCCAATTCTTTAAGAACTCCTATCATTATAAAATTAGTTCATATTTATTTGTTTATATGAAACAGGAAATATATGTTTCAGCTTGTCATATGATCTCCTCCAAACAGTGAACAGTAGTGATGTGACATTTTTATATGTCACCTGGCAGCCATTTCTAGGTCAATTGTGCTATTTTTAATTTTTAACTATTTTTTGCACAAAATCACAGACTTTTATTTGAAAGACTAGTGCTTATTGCATAAACAGCTGTAATAATGTCAAGAGTGAAGGATCACTCAACATTGTTCATCGTCGCCAATAAAAAACAAAGGACTAAACATATTTTATATAGACAAGTATTGATATAAATTAATAATAATGAAAAACTAGTTTGAATCTATTCTGGACGAAGCGGGTAATAAAGTAAAATTAAGTAAATTTACATTTTTAAAATATCAAGATATTTAGACATTAAATCTAAAGTTGTCACAAAGGAGGTCAAAGGCACCCTCAGGGAACTCGTTGGGAGTGGTAATAAGAAAAGCAGTAAGAAACCCATAGACTTCTGGTCAAACTACTGGTCTATTCCGTAAGAAATAACCAATTAAAAAATTAATTTCATTTAATTTATTAAAAATTACAATAAAAAATGTTTGAAAAAACTACCAAATTATAATTGAATTTATTCGTATCCTTTAGAAAAAAAATATTTATTCAAAATTGACAAAGAATGGCTAAAGATCTCAGTAAGTAGACGTTCACTTGAAAAGGCTTGCATGACCTTGTACTAGGCTAAAAGGTATTCTAGAAAATAAAACAATCTGCCATTCAATCCAAAATTATTAATTTTCAAAAAGTTAAATTAGACTTTATGAATGGAATTTCTAATACAAAAGTAGATAAATTTTTTACACTTTTTTTACAATATTTTTTATTGTCATAAAAAATATTATTAAATTTATCAGTATCTTTAACAATAAATGTCAAAATAGCTCTTTATTTAATAAACTTAATATAATTAATTATATGAAAACATACAAGAATTTATATTATAAATTTATAAACAGTTCTAAAGACATTTTTGTTAATTAAATTTTTTTAATAAAAATTTTAATTATTCAAAAATAGATTATTATAAAAATTGCATTATTAAAAATATAAAATATAAAAAATCAAAATATAAATTTGAAAATTCCTAAATTCTTAAATAAATAAATAAATAAATAATAAAATTTATATGATATCTGAAAACATATTGTTTGCAAAAACAATATTATTATTGTATGAATTTTCGAAACTTGCCAAATTATTACCCGTGACATTATAAGTAAAATATTAAATAATAAAATTAAAATTGATTTTTTAATATTGTTATATACAATAAATATAATTTAAGAAATTTTGTTAATTATATGGAGGTGATAAATTTATCTATTAAAATAATATGGAAAAACTATACAAACGACAATCATTAAAATCCGATTATACACTCATTAACCGTTTGAAGACAAGAAAGACTTATGAAGTAATACCAAGTTTTATGGCACTCAATTTCTTTTGACAGGTGACATTTGCTTATAGTGGTTGTTAGTATTAAATAAATAAAATATAAAATTTTATAAAATAAATATTAAAATATTTTGTTCCACAAACACAATGAAAATATTCTCGATATCATGAAAAACTCAAAGTAAATCCACAAGAAAAATTTGTTAGAGAGAACTTGCATTTTAATGATAGAAAATTATTTAATATTTAATATTTAATATTATTATTTATTATAATTTATTACTTTCAAGGTCAAATGAATTTATTATCACAGTATCACAAAAGAATTAAACAATAAATTTAATTTAACATTATATTTATTAAAAAGCTATATCGATGTTTTTGATATTCATGAATTTTCGACACTGCCTTTTTCAAGTGAATTTGGAAATAAAGTTCTTATAATAATAAATCATAAGAAACAAAAATTTACTAATTAATATTTAATTAAACGTCTTTTTCTTATTTTATTTTCAATGTAATTAATTTCATTAATTTATAAATCCAAATTCAATTTCTAATAATAAAATGTAATTATTGTAATTTTAGTTGTAATTGTAACTGTAATTATATAGCAATTATATTATTACGACGAAACTTAAAAAAATTATTTATTAAAAAATATTTATTTTCACTTTCATTTTTATTTTTATATAAATATCAGTTATTGTTTATATGCTCGATTTTATTTAATCTTTCCGTTATGAGTTATTTTTCTAATAATTTAATAATTTTAACAAATGAAACACAGACTCCTGATAACGAACATATGTGAATAATATCACATAATTTATGGGCGTAAGACGATATAAAAGCAGAAAGCAACAGACAGGGAGCGCCAGTTGGTCAAAAAAATTGTTAATTTAAACAAATTAAGCGAAAACAGTAAGCGAGTTGAGAAATAATACAGAGAAAAGAAATAAACAAGATTGTACTTTTATTTTAGAGTAATCAACCATCAGACATCTGCTCTTTAGTGTAATAAAATAATTAATTTTAGCAAATTTTAAATAAAGATTTTGGTGGGATTTGAGTGTTATTCTTTTGATTGCTGAACACGAGGAGTCGGATCGAGATTTAGTTCCACCGAGAAACATTTAAATATCCCAACTAATGTTTACTTAAAGTTTATGTTTAAAATTTATATATTGAAATTAGAATTACTCAAAAACTAAAACTAAAATAAAATTATTTAACCTTTTAGATGTGAGATGCGGATAAATTGGAATACTATTCAATAGACCTTGTTTCTACTTTTAACCACCCCTCCGGGGATATTATATATATACTAATGTATTGCGTTCACTGGTCGTCCTACACGTGTTTCAAATTTTCAAATTACAATTTTATCTTTAACTTTTTTTGACGGATAATTGACACATTTCCTGACTTTTATGGAATTTAATTCCCTAATTACTCAATTTAAACAAAATACTTAATTCAAAAATTAATTTCTAACATTATTACTAAATTAAATTAAAATTATTTTATTTATTTTTAGTGGAAAATCATCATTTGACAAAATGTTTGCAATATGGAATTATTTATCATTGAAATGCTGGAAATTTGTTTCTAACTAGAAACTGACAATCATTTATTTATAATTATTATTTTTCGAGTTTAAATAATATTCAGAAAATATTTAATTAAATGAAATAAAATCCTTATAATTATATTTTCTCGATAAAATTAATAAAAAAAACCTAAGATTATCAAGTAGAAATACCATGCGGTTATTCGCATCCATTGAGCCTTACAAATAAATATAATAATAATTACGACATTTGTTTAAGTGAATTCCGTGCCACACAATATTTGTAGAGGAATAATAAATTTCATCACAAATTTTCACTACAACAAGGAACGTGTTTATAAATTAACATTATTCTCATAGTTGATTAATTATAAATTAAATTTTCCTAACTACCCAATTCACTTTAAGACACAAAGAAATTTTAAAGAACTGTAAAAATTTTACAAAGTTTAAAAATTTTTAAGTGAATTTATAATAAATATTTCTTAGAAATTTAGAAAAATATTTAAATTATTAAAAGAAATAGTAAAACACAATTTAAACACTTCATAAAATTGTATTTATATTAATTAAGCTTTATATGCAAGTTAATAATAATAATAATAATAATAATAATAATAATAATAATAATAATAATAATAATAATAATAATAATAATAATAATAATAATAATAATAATAATAATAATAATAATAATAATAATAATAATAATAATAATAAGACAATAAAGTGATAATTTAAGCCTTTTGCTGCAAATAATGTATTTAGTGAAAAAACTTTCGACTATAAGATAGTCCTTATCAATAGCCTGGAGATTGACAAGGATTATCTTATAGTCGAAAATTTTTTCATTAAATACATTATTTGCAGCAAAAGGCTTAAATTATCACTTTATTGTTTTAAATAATAAATGCTCCTATCAAGAAATCATCACTTAATAAAAATAATAATAATAATAATAATAATAATAATAATAATATTTTTTATAACAATAATAATAATAATAATAATAATAATAATAATAATAATAATAATAATAATAATAATAATAATAATAATAATAATAATAATAATAATAATATTTTTTATAACAATAATAATAATTATTTTTTTATAATAATATTTGAATATTATAATTTAAAATGAGATATATCTATTTTTGAAATGCTATAATTACTTTGTAAACAGAATTTCATTTTATGTAATAATTTTATTGTTAATAAAAGGATTAGCAGTTGCTCACCTCCATAATCTAGCATTATCTGCTCGAATTCATCTCTTGAATATCTTGTTGTAGAGAAATTGTTAAAAATATATTACAGGCGATTTTAAGGAATTTGAAATTGCTTTGATGAACTAGAATATTGATAAATAAATAAATCTGACATGATCAATGGATTATAAATGTGATAAAAGACAAGCCAGGATCAATGTACATACGTATAATAAATCAGAAACACACTATTATTAATTATAACGCAAAGAAAGAGAAAGTTATTCAGATTTCTTTGATCCAAATAAGAATTATGTTTTCATAAAATGCCATTGAAGAAGATTTGTATAATGAAGAGAAAGTAACATCTCTCACTTTTATGAAACCCCATGATAACATTCCTTTCAATTCAACCAAGGTCTTTATCATTTCGTTCTTAACTAATTATATTTACAGATTTTTTCTTCAAAAGCTTTCAAGAGTCCGAGACCTTTATTTTAAAAACATGTGAAACATTTATTTATTTTTAAGACATACATTAGGTTGGTGCATAAATCCGTTTTATTTTTTAGAAAAAATTGAAACTAAAAATTTATTTATTAGAAATCACATTTAATCAGTAAAGTATTTTCCATTCAGTTCTATCACCTTTTTCCATCTCTCCGCTAGTTGCATAATTCCACGATCATTGAGGCTTTGGTGTTTCTGGCTGAAGAAGTGATCCAGATGACATGTGGCCTTGCATTGTCTTGCAGGAAAACAATACTTTTTCTGTTGGCTAATGCAAGTCACTTCTGTTTGATGGCTAGCTTCAGTTCATTTAGTCGGGAGGAGTATTTCTCTGAATTTATGGTATCGTTTTCAGATAAGACCTCAAACAAAGTTATTTCCTTCCAGTCCCACAAAATGCATAACATTACCTTCTTGGAGTGAAAGCTGGCTTTGACACTAATTAAAAAACGTTCTCTTGTCGTAGACCAAGATCTCGTGCGCTTAGAATTAGTATATGAAATCTATTTTTCCTTTCCTGTGACCAATTGCTTTAAAATTGGATCTATATTGTTCCTATTCAATAGAGTTTCGCAAGTAGATAAACGCTCTTTCAAATTTTTCTCCGTTAAATCATACAGTACTCATACATCGATCTGGCTGACCATACCAAGTTTGCGCAATAGTATGGCAACTGTAGAATGATTTAATCCAAGAATTTTACTCATCTCTCGAATTTGCTTATGTTGGTTAGCTTCGATAAGCATCATTATTTAGATGTTCAGAATGTCAACCTGTCTCCTAAGATCAAACTTATTTTGGTTAAAATGTCGAAACCACTTATGACATGTAGAATTATCAACGGCATTATCGCCATACATATAGCAGATTTCTTTTCCTTCCCGAAAGAAAAACACAACATAAGTTGACGTAAATGCTCCTTTTGTTCCGATATTTAATTTGTTTGTAATTTTTGAAAAACATGACTGTTTAGGCAATTAATAATTAAAACTGATTTAGATGAACAACATTATGTTATTATATATGTTATTATATATGTTATTATATTATTATTATACATGTTATTATATATTTAATGCAAATGTATTTCATAACTCAGTGCAAATAGCAGATCCATACTGAAACAGAACGAATTTATGCACTGACCCAATAAAAAGATCTTCATTTAATACTAGGTTTACAGACTGAGTCAATTTGATTCATTTAAAATTCAATTGCTACATATATATATATATATACATATACATATATATATATATATATATATATATATATATATATATATATATATATATATATATATATATATATATATATATATATATATATATATATATATATATATATATATATATATATATATATATCTAGTATTAAGCAGCCAATGTAAAAACCAGTTTCTAGTTTTATTTGAATCTAAATGAATCAAATGAGAATAATTTCAATTTTTGGAATTTTATTATGAAAAAAAATTCCCTTTTGATAGATCGAGGCAGTATTAAACATATATCAATTTTAAATTCACTAAATTAGATTAAAACAAAAATTATATTTAATTAATGAACATTAATAAAAATTAAATTAAATAAACTTCAGTTAGGTAAAATAATAAAATTTCTAAAGTCATGTTTAAATGTCAACTTTCTTTGAAAATTTATTATTTTTATTAAGTTATTGAAGTTTATATTTTCCGGAAGCGTTCTCAAAACAACTATTACTGACAGCCGCGGATAACACAGCCGAGCTTGCTTTCAACACTTTTCAATCGGTTTATTACAATTATAATTTCAGTTTTCTCTTCAGAATTTTAATGATTTATGGGGGAAAAATTCTGGTTAATGACTTTCTTTCATATTATGAATTCAGTTTAATGATGCATGAGATAAATATGGATATATGAACAATTTTGTTATAATAATAATAACAATTATTAATTTAATAATAATAATAATAATAATAATAATAATAATAATAATAATAATAATAACAATTAATATTTTAATTATAATCATTATTATTATTTAAAAAATTTTATAAATATGAGTTTTAGTTTATTATAATTAAAGATGTTATATTTATATTTAAAGAAATTTTTTATACAAGTTTATTATTATTATTATTATTATTATTATTATTATTATTATTATTATTATTATTATTATTATTATTATTATTATTATTATTAATTAACGTTTTCACTATTTTATTATTTTGAATATGATACGTACTGAAATGGTTGGCAACGTAGATATTTAAATTTTTCCTTTTTTCAGGAGTTAACTTCATCAATGTTTCCATTATACTAGGCTCCGAAAATTCAAAAAAATCTTAAAAAAACATTTGTATCAAGCTCCAGGATTAGTGTATTTCAAATAATTAATTAATTAATTTGTATTTTTTAAATAAAATTACAAAGATATCCTACAAAATCGATTACTTTTCTACTTGTCCATACCCACCCAAATATATTGCCTCTCTTTTTGTCAATATTTGAACAGTTTCTTTTCTTAAAAACCTTTATGAAAGTATTAGAATGAAAAAGATCCAAATGCATCAAAAATATGATGAAAAAATCATCGATATTTGATGAAAAATAAATAAAATTATTAATAATATTTCATTTATTTTCATTCTGACAAAAGATGAAAAATTAATTCTTTGCAACAAATAATTTCGGCTTTGCCTTTATCAAGTGTTATTATTATTGTCAAACTTCAACACTTGATAAAGGCAAATCCGAAAATTTGTGTTGCATAGAATATAATTTATCAAATAAAGAAAACAGATCCAATGTGAACAGGAAAATAAAAGATTTTACAAATAAAATTATGATATTTTTTAAAATTCAGAAAAATTCGAAAATGAAATAAATAATGAAATAAAATGAAATAAAGTAGAAAATCCCAAAAAACATAATTAAACCGAGTAAATTACGATTACAGTTTTCAGATTTTCCATGAGATAAAATGTAGAAAAAATATCTGAGTGAGACATCATTTGTTAGACAATTATTTATTTGACCAGACTTGAAATTAAGGATACTAATTAGGATTTATTTTTATTTTATCAAAAATATAAATTTTAATAGTTTGAATCTTTTTTTGAATTTGATTTTCATAAATAGAGTTGAATAGATTGATGAAAAAAAAATTACATATATATTATTGAATTCAACTAGTAAAACAAAATATTATAGATAATAAAGATTAGAAAGATTGTAATTATTTTCAAAAGCAAATCGTTAACTTCATGAAGCCAAAATGCAATTCCAGAATCAAAAAATCGACCACAGAGAATTAATTAAACAAAAGAATTTCTGACCAATACTCAAACATATAAAAAAATCACATTGAAAACATATGCACAGAAACCTTAATTAGTGGTGCTCAACGTGTGGCACACGTTAGCCTTTTTATTGGCACTCTTTAAACTTCCATATCTGTTAAAGTTTTCGAAACAATTACCCTAACCTTAAAATCAATAATTATTGTTTATTATTATTCTACAATCGAAAGAGATTAAAAAACAAAATAGATTAAGTATGTGTAAAAAATCAATATGGAATTTTTATCTTTAATACTAAAATGTTATATAATATATATTTATTTACTATTGATGTTGAAACCATTCCTGTTTTTAAAAATGTTTTGTTTTATTATGTTTTGCTATGTTTTGTTTCGTTTCGTTTTGTTTCAGCCATTTTAAAAATCAAAGAGTTAACTCAGAAATTTACAATAAAAATGTGTTAAATCGCTGATAATATTTTTTTTATCTCTAAATAACTGGAATTAATAAAATAGAATATAAATTTAAGTTTGGTCTATTGGTTTACTATTTTTTAATTAACAACATCAGTTTCCGAAATGCTCATGCTTTTAACACAAACATGAGAAATTTCCGAAATATCAAATGACATTCAAACAATATTTTTATTAATTATTAATAAAAGAGAAATTTTGATATGATTGATGAACTTCCTTTGAAAAAAAGTGAGAAATTTTATACGATTTCTTTCAAGTTTTCGGGCAAAGGCTGACCGGCATCCATCCTAGTCATTACTATAAATTAGTTCAAATCATTTAATTGCAGATCATTTTCACGTCATCTTTTAACTTTATTTTCATTAACTAGTTTAAATTAATTACTTTTATTTATTTTGTTTAATTTTGCTAAGTATTTTAGCTTTTTAATTAATTAATTTAATTATTATTATTTTATTTATTCACTATTTATTTCTTTTGCTCCAGTTGTATTTGTATTAATAAACTAAACCATTTTGAATAGTGAAATACCTGTTGCTTGTCACCTCTACCCTCTAATTTCTTTCTATATAATGAATGAATCCATATCCATTCTTTGAGTTAAATCATTTAACATGTTCACTTACTTGAGTTTGATTCATAATAATTGAAATAAGAAGATTCAGAAAAAGATTTATTTTTCAATATCAAAAAATTCCAGAAAACCCTAAAACCACGACCCAATAAAATTCCAGAAAAAACAATAAGAATCGATTCACCCACAATATCAAAACTCGACTACTCGCGCCTGAAATCAGGCATAAAGTATGCGCACATAGACTTGAGTAGTCAGAATTAACCAGTCGGATAGTAATGAATTAGAAACAAAATATTTTTTAATTATTAATAGGAAAAAGAAAAATCACAAAATGCATTTTAATACGAATAAAGTTATTCAATTATTTGTTCTCAATATTCGTTGAAATAGTGTCAAAATAAACTCAAATAAAATTGAAAAAATTTGTATCCTCGTTAACGTTACCAGATACAATTTGACAGTTCTTCTTGTATAATGTAGGATCGCCAAACTGTTGGTTGGTGAGAGGTATCATCGTATGATCGTGTAAGAACGCTGCCTCTAGTACTAATTGGATGGAGAAACACATATTCTTTGGAACATCTATAGGAATAATAGGAAATCTGTTACAGTACAGAACAATAAACATCAAAAAACATAAATAATTTAAAACATTAATGATAAACAAAAATTACATATTTTCAATTTTAATAAATTATAAAGTTTTTTACAGTACCTTAACTTCAAAAACTACATTCGTATATTTGAAAATGAATCAAATAGAATCAAATAATTAAAACAAACAACTAATATTTCATTTGGTTCATTCAATTTGGCTAAAAAATGTATAAATTGCAAATTTACAGATGAGATGAGCTTTCAAAATCTTTTTCAAGTTATATTTGATATGACGTGATAATTTATTGAAACGATCTCTGTTTGTTTGAATCATTTTATTATTATTATTATTATTATTATTATTATTATTATTATTATTATTATTATTATTATTATTGTTTAAATTCAAGAAAGAGAATAATAATTTTATTGTCATCCACAGAGCCACGGAGATCAGTTTTGAATAATAACGGTTTGTCCATTTCAATATCATAAGATAATGCCATCATTGAACAACCTAATGGTCGCATCTCAGTTGATTGGGTATAAAGCTGATTAATATCCGCAATAGAACGACATATTATGTCACAAGGCATTTCATATCCATTTTTATATCTAAATCGAGCTGCTTCCATTTGTGCACGACATACTTGAGATCGATAATCAGGGATCATACCAGTCATAACACCTCCAGGACTTTCAGTAATATTAAACAACCTTGTAGCTGAACTCTTCTCAATCATTTTATCTGGAACCTTTCTTTGTGTAGCTACTACATCACAATTATTGCCTCGAATACCAACGGAAATCCATCCACCAAATAAATTTAATATTAGTTGGCCAAAAACACCATTAACGTTATCAGGATCTCTTGGGGTCATAAAAAAGGAACCATCAGTTTCGTTGGTAGTATTTCCAATTTCCATTGAGTTATCAGATTCATAAATTTCTTCATTAAAAGCAGCCATATTTTATCATCATTCGACTCCAGCAAAAAAACCAAAAACAACTCATAGTTCCATTCAAATCAATAATTCTAAAATCTCTTGCTTGCGTCTGTGTGCGCACACAATTCCAATCAACAAAGCAAAAAGCGCACACAGACGCGATATACCAATAATTTAACCCAAAAAAATGACATTGCTCGCGTCTGTGTGCGCACACAAACCCATCCCACAATACAACGCGCACACAGACGCGCATTGACCTCATAATTTACCAATTATTATTATTATTATTATTATTATTATTATTATTATTATTATTATTATTATTATTATTATTATTATTATTATTATTATTATTATTATTATTATTATTATTATTATTATTATTATTATTATTATTATTATTATTATTATTATTATTATTATTATTATTATTATTATTATTATTATTATTATTATTATTATTATTATTATTATTATTATTATTATTATTATTATTATTATTTTCAATGAAGTATTATTTTTAAATATAATGGATCTGACTTAATGTCTTTTGCTTGTGATTTAAAATTATCATTTTTAAAAGCTATTTTAATTAGATTCTCTAATTAAGTTTTTCTTTATATTTCTTTACCTTTTTACTTTTACTTTTTCAAAGAATTGTCAAAAGAATTATCTTTTTGACCATTTTGATTCTAATACTATCAAATGTTGCGAGATTTTAGAAATGAGTTTAAGACAAAATTATTTTTATATTCCAAAAGTAATGAAAGTAATTTCTGAGTAAAATTCCAAAATGTATTAAACAATATTTCACCTCATCAGTTACGAAAAACATTTTATATAGAACCCTATTTTCATATGTGACCCATTCAGTGACATAACAGGGGCCCATTTATATATAAAATTGTTGAATCTGTCTCTGCAAAATCTAGAATATATCTATAAAATATATTTTATTATAAATTTAAAATATTCTTGAGTTGAAAAATAAAAAAACTAGTTTAAACATGTATTTTATTTTTTATGCAAACATATTCTTTATATTTATTTAAACTTGCTCAAATAATTTCATAATGTATTTCATTTCATCAAATTTCATTTCAGCTGCCAATGGGTTCTCCAAATCTTTTCAATATTTCCTTTCAAGCCTAAAATTTGTAGTTACGTCGCTGAACCCATTTTAGCTTCTACGGTACTGAAATGATGTTGATATTGAGAGGAAAATACCTAAATATATTCGAATATTATTCTTCTTGTGCTTAATACGCATTCTCGGCGTTTTGACCAAAAGTGGCCAATTCCCCTCTTGCTGTTCCAATTTATAAAAAACATCATCCATAATAATTGTTCATTACCCATGTCATGTCTGCCCTTCGGAACCAACAACAAATTATTGGAGCTTATTAGATCGAATAGGAACATTCATTAATTTGAAAATATTTATAATAATAAAAATTATCTGTTATTTAAAAATCTATTAATTTGAGGATATTCAAACGACTTTATTTTCAGAATTTTGTATTATTAATCAGAATTTTAATATTTACAGTTATAGGAGAGATTTCATCTAAAATGATTTACGAAATTAATTAACATGCCCACTCCGAGATCTTCTCGATGATTGGTTGGTTTTCCTTGAATAATAAATTAGATTAATTAATTTGTTATTTTATTCAATCATTTTCCTGTGACCTCCCATAATGTAAAAATTATTTTATTTCTCTTCAACCTTTTATTTGCGATTGATTACCAGTCCCTCTAATAAATTTTAATTTTTTACTTTTTTGAATATTTAATTATTTAATTATTTCCATATTACATTAAATTTTTAATTTATTCCATTTTAAATGTGATATTTAAAATTTTTTGCAATTTCATTTCTTTTTATATTCATTTTAGTGAATATCAAAATTCAAGTTACCTACTTCTAGTAATTAAAAATTACATTTTTCACCATTTAACAAAATTTTAGGATCCTAATTGTAACCCTAAATTCGGAAAAAGAATATAATATTTAATAAAATTATATCTTAACATGTGATAATTTTTGTGAATTTTTTAATTATAAAATATATTAAATTCTTCGTTTCATTTAAACAAAATTCAAATAATTCAAATTTTGAAGAAGTAATAAATAAATTAGATAATAGAGAAAATCAGGCACAGATGTCGAAGAAATTATATTAATACAAGTAATAGTTTAATTTAAACAATAAATAAATACACGAATACAGATATAAAATAAGTTCAAGATATATTGAATTAAAACAAAACAAATCTAATGTTTCCATATATTGGGAATAATAATTCAACATAAAATCATCAAAATTAATTTATTAACAATAAGAGCGAACCTTCGAATATTTATTAGCCTTGTTATCCATTTCTTTATTGTAAAATCTATCAAACCTTTAGCTAAACATTTGTTTGCACATAAGTTTAGATTTCTTCATAAAAATAAAATTTTTTCAAATTGTTTTTAAGTCATAAATCTTAAATTATTTTCAATATCCTTTTTAATAAATTATTAGAGAAAAATATATCTCAAAAAACAAGAAATTCTTGTTTTAATTTTAGATAGAAATTCCGTTTAATGCGATTTCACATCAAACATCTTGTCAAGTTCTTTGACCGAATCCGTTTTGAATTGAATTATTATGAGATGAATCTTTTTTTTCAAGTTTTCTCCCGTTTAAATACTTGAATAGTTTATACTGGCCTCTCAGTCAGCAGTGATTAAATTATACAAAATTTAATTATCAAAATAAAATGAGATTTCACACAGACATTTCAAAATTTCCTTTTATATTCTTTCTAATTAAATTGATTAACATCTACGTTTTAAGTTTTAAATTTTCTAAAATACCATTTAATATGTTTATTTTTAATTTTATTATTATTATTATTATTATTATTATTATTATTATTATTATTATTATTATTATTATTATTTTTATTATTATTATTATCGAATTAATTACTATTATGCTTAATTTATAAATTGCAGCAACTATTTTAAATTTTGAAAAGCCATATCTTGTTTTAATCTACTCAATAATTATGTGTTTCTTGATTATTATATTTTTACAATAATATTCATCTTGAAATGTCATTTAAAAATTGTCATGCAGCCTGTAAGGAGTTAGTAAACCCCGATATAAAATTGTTATGGTTAAATGATAGATCAGTTAGTAGAAATAATTATCTCAGTTAAATTTTTATATTTAAATTCTATATTAAATTCTATCATATTATATTAAATTATATTAAATTAAATCAATTAAATGTATGACCGGTAATTACATTAATATTAAGAATTATCACGCCTCGGTGTTTAAATACGCTAGTCAAAAGAAATTATCAAAGGATTGCATTATAAATAAAAATGAATATATGAAAATGAATATATGAACATCACAAATTGATTATTAGAAATAAATATTTAAAAAATCAAAAATACTATACACACATAAAATCTTTCATCCAATAAAATTAAAATGATTTGTTATAGAAAATCTAATTGGTCAACTCGATTTTTAAAAATTAATATCTATATATATATATATN